>CATIWQ010165401.1:0-17081 GCA_949673415.1 Euphorbia schlechtendalii | reverse complement strand
TTCAACAATAACTTGAGAGCCACAAATTTAACAACAGCCACATGCCTGTTACAGCAGATATTTATACTTACAGGTATTCCCAGAGCTTCAGGATTTACAGGGGCATTAAATGGTTCGGCTGCATCCATTTTCATCACCTTCCTGATCACCTGAAGATTTAACAGAATTATAAACAGCAAGGTGTGCAATAGCTGAATTTCAAACTAAAAGCACAATGAATTTCCAACATACCGACAAGGAAGATTCCAACTCTTCCTTATTATATTGAGATTCCTGAGTAGGTGTCCTTGGTTCTTTTTTATGTAAAACGTCATCTTGTGCCATGACTGTATTACTGCACTTTTCAACAGTTGAAGCACCCAAAACTTTGGAATTCTTAATCTTTATAGTACCAGGTTTCTTGGATACAGTCTCCAAAACTTCCACTTTCGCTTCAGATATCGAATTGCCAGTATCTTCCATTTTATCATTTGTCACACCTTGTTTCTCCATACCTAGCTGCAGGCTACTTTTATCAGTATCACTCTGTGATTCCAGTGCCTTTGAAGTCTTGAGCTTAACCTTAACCCGCCCAACCGACTTTTCGGCTGTCTTATCAACTGAAGCATCAGGCTTGGTATTTGTAAGATTCAATGGCTGATCTGTACCAGTTGAAGAAGGTGTATCAACCTCCATTACAGAATCATTTTGTTTTTCTTCGTTCTTAATCATATCCTCATCACCATTGTCATTATCTTCCTCCTCATCAACTTCTTCATCAATGTTTTTGTTGGTGTTGTTATCATCACCATCATCATACTCATCAGCGCCAGAATTGTCTTCCCTTTCCAAATTGACCAACTCTACAGCTGCATCATTTGTGACAACAGCCACAGCAGGGGCCCCCTTTTTCTTTCCTTTCTTGCTCTTTCTCTTTCGTTTCATTCTGTAAACTACAAAAAGAAAAAAGCTTCAGCCAATTAAGAGTAAACTCCATCCCCATTACCTCAGAAATAAGCATCGATAACTCAGAATTAAGAGAAAGATGAAGCTTTATGAACAAAGTTATAAAACTAAAATAGCCACTGCAGTCGATTGAAAGAAACCCTTAACCAGGACATCAATTAATGTTAAATGCTTCAAAACCCTAGAACTTAACCAGGAAAAAAACCGGGGAAATCGGTTAGAAAAGAACAAGAGAAATATAAAAAGAGGGACAATGTGAAAGAGCGGCAAACCTTTTATATTTTGAAACCGATTAATCGGAGCTAATTGCAACGTTAGATGAATAGAGTTTCGAACTGGGAAGTAGATGCTTTCGGATTTGAAGCTTTTACTTTACTATTTTTTCAATTCTGATTTTTAAGCATGCACGTGGATGGTGGATATTGAATATGCCACGAAACTGAAAACCGGCGTCGTTTTAAAATTGTTTCAAACTCAACCAGTCCAGCCTTGGAGATAATTTTTTTATACATGCATTTGGATGGTTGATCGATTTATTGTCAGTCTAGTTGTTGCATAGTTCAAATTTTTTCCACTTATGTGGTCTCTAGATGCGTTTTTTCAAAATATCAATTTTATATTTTTTATTGTAATGTTTTTAATTCATTAAAATTAGTTCAATTGATAAAATTATCATATATTAAAGTGTTATCAATATGAAAATCTTTTTCAAGTCTCAATTCAAGAAATAATTCGCTCTAAGCTAAAAAATAGATCTGAAATACTTTAGATCGATAATAAGTAAAAAAAATAGTATTTTTAATGAACTTTTTTATTATTAATAAATAAGAATTAACAAAAATTCTGTGTTTTCTAGTATTTTATTTTAAATATCTAATATTATTTTTTATAGTATAATTTACCGTTTAATTGAATTGATTCTCAATTACGCTCTGATTAGTCCTCCCAAAACTCTAGAGATCCCTATTGTCCAACTAACGCCTAGCGATTTTTAAACAGTAAAATCCCAGGTTCTACTTGTTATTTCCTTCTCTAAAATTCTTTGACATACAAATACTTAGTGCATGTTAATTAAATGAAAAACTTTTTATAAAATGAATTATCATGGTTGCTATAAAGATATCAGATTCATGACAATATCTTGTCACGAGAAAAAATTATGTTCTCTTAAATATAACAAATCAGAGCTGAGTAAAATTTGTAAATTTTTTTTAAATATAAAATTTGCGTAATTGCGCTTAAATTACGTGAAAAGAAAAATTTCATTCCGCTCCGGATGTGACTTGGATATGAAATCTCTAGAGGTCGTAACTTCAATCTTAACCACTAAATCAAATATTACTCAAAAAAAAATTATTTGTACATGATATGAGCTACAGTCAGAAAGTAGGCCTAACTTTATCATACGAAAAAAAAAGTTCTGTAAACCAGTAAAACTGTAGAATTCATTGACAAAAGTTTAGCAATTTTGAATTGACTACAAGAACACAATATTGTGATTCTCTGCAATGTTTCATAACCGTATCTGACATTAAATCAGTAAAGTTATTGGTACGCGGTATTATCAGTACAATCAATGGTTTAACCGATGATTTTACCGAAACATTAATTTCATAAAAAATAATTTATATATAAAATACATACATATTTATATATTTATAAGTATAAGATATCATGTTATTTCATTTTTTACTATTACAATTATGTTTTAGAAATGTATTTTAGATTATCATTGTTTCAACTTGTATAGTTTGAACATTTTATACACGTACTTATGTACAGATATTTCTAAAGAATTGTACAGAAATCACCGATGATACACCCGGTATTACCAGTAAGACTAGGTGACATGGTGTGGTATTATAACATTGATTATCCGAATTGACTAATTACTAATTTTTTATTTTAGTTATTTGTAAAGATTGAATAAATTTCAATCATTAAAAAAAATTAATAAATGGTTAAGATTAATTATATCTACCAATTCTCAAATTTAGAGTTCATCACAGATTTGAATAACTATTCCATTTACTGAACATTATGGAAACTATTCCACTTACTAGGGTCGATTTACTAATTAAATACAATCTGTTCGAATTGACATTGCAGTAGATATGATTATGATTGTGATTGTTGTTATTGTTATTATTTGAAACAATAGGGCGACAAACAACATAAGGAATGACAAAAAGCATTCAGCGAAATACAAATGATAGAATGCAGATAAAGAATGGGAAATAATGTAACATATGCATCAAATGCAAATATAGATGATACACAAAACAAAAGGCAACATGCAGACTAGTCACTAAATCAAGACAATTAGTGACCAAGCCAAACCGCAAACTATATGAATGACTAAATGTCACAATATAAAGGCAACAAAAGTGAAAGTAGAAATGGCCGACAAGTGAAGGAATGCAAACAATGCACTAGAAAACTAACTTGTGATGCCGCAATGCTGTACTTGCAGGATGATAAAGGTACCAAAAAGAATCCAAACATACAGAAAAACTAAGCCAATTTTATAACAAAACATCTTGTATCATCTTAAGCCAATTACTAACGTAAAACGTCAGCAGCGAACGGCAAACAAAAACATTAACTAATATATCCTCCATTTTATCAGTATTTAAAAGAGCATACTTATATTTATCCAGCATCATGCCTCTTCTTCATCTTCAGCCTGCAAATGAAAATGAACAATAGATATATCAGTTCCTTCTGAACCATGTCAATATACAAGATTTTAAGTTTTCTCGGCTTTCTCCCTTCTTCTTGTCAAAGAACAGTGCCATTTCAATCTCAACAGCTACAAAAGTTAAACGTCATCTAACTTGAGCTATTAATCGACACTATCGAATTCAACTACTTGAAATAAACCAAACAGTTTTATTTGACAAGTTGAAGGAATTGGCATATATTTCTGTCAGTTGCCATTCTTAGTCCAGCTAACAACAATCTAAGCAATTTGAAAACTAAAATTTACATGTCATTTCATTTTAACGTAATTCGTGCGTCTTCCTTTTAATAAATTATTACAGTCAGAGACATGCACAAATGTGAGAAGCAGTGTATAAACATTAGCAATACCTTAAGAATAAGTTGTGATCATAATTAGAGATCATCTCACCAGTAGTCAGTAGTGTTTGTTCAGATTACTTGACATAATTTACCGAAGCCAGAAAGGTTTGATTACCAGGAAAATAAACTAGTGCCAATCTTTCAAAAAAATTCATAGCTTTTGATTCGATGAACAAAATTCTAATTTATAACTACAAAATATCTTTAGACTTCAAATCTAGCAAACATGTGTACTCTGAATCAGGAAAAAAAGCATAAGGGTAAATAATACGTGTATAATCACCTCAACTGCATGGCTTGAGGATGAAGAATCTAATTGCTGTGCTTGCAGTGAATCTTCTAGGGGATTTTCAGGGACCTAATGGAAGTCGAGATGTAAAATTACATTAACACAAAAGCTACATGCTTTTAACTACTGATGAAAACACACCTCCAAATATACCTGTTTTGAAACCACACCACCCATCTTGTCCATGAGAATTTGCATATTCGAATTCATTTTAGCAATCTGAGCTTCCAAGGATGAATACTTCTCCTCCATAGCTTCCATTTTACTCATCATCTTGCCCACCTCCTCATTAGCTGACCTTTTGGCCTCCAAAGCCACCTTCAAGAGATTACTACGAGTAGGTTTTTGGCCGTAAAGTGCACTAATGGCTGGACTAACAACCTGAGTGGTTTCTTCTCCCATGATTTCACAGGAAGAGTCAGCTTGGTCACTGCTTGCACCTGACGTCTGTTCTTTCTTGTTTGCCCGTTCACGAAGTTTTTCCTGATTTCAAAACCCAAGTGTTATCTTATATAGTTGAATTGACAATTAATAAGAGAATGCTAAGGCTTTGGTTGTTTCATGGAAAATATTTGGGACTCAAAGAAGGAAAATAATTTACTAGATGGAAATCATCTAAATTAAAAGAAAATAACTGCTCATTTTATTTTCAAGCCCATTTTACTTTTCATTTTGAACACATTTTTCATACCACACCAAAAAAAATTTCCAAGGGGAAAATACTTTCCACGACACAAACAGAGAAAACTTTAGCACTCTGGTTAACTAAAACATACAATCTTTTCTGCTGCTACATCATCCACAGGTTGACCATCTTTGCGCGTATGGGTCAAGATGTATAGCTCAGTTTTGGTCAGATCCTTCCCATCTCTCTTTGCTAGCTGCAAGAAATTAAAGCAACAATTAAACCCAATTAACTTTCGAGCCACAATATACCAAGTTGGAAATATAATTTGCAAAAAGTATAGGTTACCTCCTCCTCCCGAACCCTTGCAAAACTCTTGGAGCCAGAAGCATGGGAACTTATCAGCTTTGCACGGTTGGCCTTGTTTTTAAGGGCGCGTATCTGGAGTTGCCAAAAGTATCAGTTTCTGAAATTGTATAAAGTGAAAAAAAAAACATAAATTGCCATAGCCAACATTTGATTCTACTTACCTGCACCTCTTCAGAGTTCCAATGGGCTATAAGGGCAGCCCATTGATCAGGATAGACTCTTTTGTCACAGTCCCTAAGACGTTCCTCGTCAGTTGTATGAGGGGTATAATGGTCCGCCTTCAATTTCGCTTTCCAGTTCCTCCATCTAGATGCTACAGACTTCAAGAACCAAAATTTGCAGATGGGGTCCACATCAAACTTTGTCTAGATTTTGAAAAGAGAAAGAAACAGTCAAACACAGGACCAAAAGAATTACAGGGATTATGAGAAAGGCATGAAGAAACTATACTTCATTTTTGCAACTATTATTTATCACTAGAAAATGTTATTTCTTGATACCTGGACAACTTGCCACATGTTTTCTTTGACAGATTCTGGTATTGCTGACCAATCTAGATAATTAAGAGGTGCCATCTTACCATCCCGAGCTAAGGTACCAACAAAAGAAGTTAACTTGGGTGCATCGGGGCCGATTGGGTGCCCCAAGGAGTTGATAGGGACACATATTCGATGACCTTCAGGAAGATCTTCCATGAAGCGGCACTTAGTGGGACCTCGACCACCCCTCCTTTTCTCAGTTACTTCTAACTTAACTGGCTGTTTTTGACCCCCCACTGTGGGAGGTTCAGGCATATCAGAGACCACGTGGAAATCATTTTTAGGGCCGGCAGAGCTCCTTTCCATATGTCGTCTTTCCCTACTGCTAACATCCCCCAGAAGCATCCCTGGCCATTGACATTAAATTTTTGAGCCATCGAATAAAAGGGAATACAATGTCAAGAAAAAAAAGAAGGGGGTAATATGCTTGTTTTGCATTATTTTTCCATGACTACTGAACATGACTCATAACTCTGACAAGAAGATCGGAGATCTTCAAGAAGAGACACATGCATATGCATTCATGTAGGGATGGAAATTAGAAGAGCTACTGCTACAACAGAGACTTCACTCTTTTTACTCTTTTTACTTGTGTGTTCCTAACCAAGCAGACTTGACTTTGTCTAGAGCAACCCTTCCAAAGAAAGCATCTCTATTGTGGCCAAAAGAACAACATAGGCACAAGTGGAAAGAAAAAACCACCATAGTATACAGACAACAGCGTTATGACTTTCTGGGAAGAGGATACCTGGACTGGAAACATCAACGCTAGCAGCTGGGTGGGAAGGCTGAGGCGGTACCATACTTGCCTGAGGCAAATTTGATCGATCTTGTTGGTAATGGTTAGACAAGTGACGATGGGGCTGTGGATGTGGCTGATCCACACTGCCGCGCATAGGATCCATTGATGACCTAGGTGCATATTCATTATGTGTTACTGCATAATCTGTTGGATGAAGTGACTGCTGATGCCCTATTGAAACACAGAGAGCACCCATAACTCATTATAACCTAGAAAAAGATCAAGTGCATATTTATTGAATGTATTTGATGTGAAAAGGGAATGATTCTCCTATCACAGCGGTCATACCAATATTATTAGCATCGGCACGGAAATGTGACTGAGATGGCTGTGGCTGGCTGGTAGTTTGATGTGTCTGCCACGTGTAACGTGAGCTTAATTGGGGTTGTTGTTGATGGGAATGGGTAGGGCCTTTCATCTTTGGAGGATATGGATGACTGGGAGCTTGATGTTCCTGCTCAATAGGCTGAGCTGTAAGAGGTGGTACTGACATGTATGAATGCCCTGCAAAGAAATGAACCAATGGTGAACAATGATGGAGAAGGCTTCCCCATAATGTTGAGAAAAGTTCACAGTCCTCTTAATTGTTCAGAAATGTGCATCTTCAAAAAAGTCAAGAGAAAAAGAATTCATAACTTGCTGAGCTTCAACAAAATAGAAGTAGAAATGTATTTAAATCCCACGAATTTTAACCTGACTATCAAATCAGTCTCTGTTCTTTAACAGCTGCATGACTAACTCCTCACAATCCTTAATCTTAATAGATAAAATTAGAATTTTCATAAAATTTAAGGGCAATAGGGATAGGAAAAAATGCAGGGTACCAAAAATCATCACAGAATACCTGTGTAACTACTGCCAGGACCAGTATGAAACTGGGAATATTGTGGCATTAGACCGGTGCTCGGCTGAGGCTGATGATAAGGATGGGCATAACTTGGTTGGTGCACTCGAGGCTGGGGCGGGTTAATGCCATACCTATCATGTTGCATGTCATAGGAGTTAACCATATTGTCAACCACAGACATTGCTTCATGTCGACTCTGCCTCATAGTATGAACACTTGGAGGTGCTACATGGGAATGCCCTACAAAGAAACCAATAAATTATAAGAGACAAGCAATACCAAAATAGCACAAATAAATATTAGCGATGCTGGCATTGATGATTTGCAGAATATGAAACGAAGACTGTATATGGTTAGCGGGATGATACTGATATATATTATATATATGCAAAACACACACAAGGAGAGTATTAATGCAATCCCCCAGTTCCTAAGCCATTGACCTCACTTTCTTGCAAGAATAGCTACATTCTCACCCGTATTAAATGTTTCGGAAATATCAACAAAAGAAAAACATAATTGTCCTACATAAATCACGAACTAACATGCAGACAATAGATCGCCTGCAACCTGACAACTACAAAATAGAAATAAGATAGCAATGGATTCCCTATGCTTGTCCAACAAGAAATGCAAGGAGAATCGTAGGCTCTATTATTAATCTTCCATGGCAAAAGAAAAACACATGCAAAATTATAAACAAAATACAAGCATCGATCTAAGAATTTCCCCTATTGGATTGCTGAGTGGGATAAAAAAGATATACATGAAATTAGAGTACCAACATGGTTATAACCATTCTAAACAAAACCAAGAAAACCTTTAGTATAAGATAATACCGTCATGCCTCCTTTTCATCTCAGTATTCAGTCCTGTTTCGGTCCAATATTTCATGAACTTCTTTTTCACTCTTTTCATAAGGTACATGATATAGTCACCCTTTTTGTTGTACTTGCTACAGTTCTCCCAAATTAATTCTATATCTTGATAAACATCATCCGAGTTCATGTACTTAACATCATTTTGAAGATTATTGCATATTGTTCCGAAATCCATTGGTGTGTCTATGACAGAGAAATAATCCTGATCATCATCAGCCACATCCCCCATCCATGAACATGCACAAGTGTGAGAAAAAGATATCAGTTCAGATTACAGTATAATGGACAAAGTTGTCATAACTTAGACTCCAAGCACTAAGTAAGGAAGTTAAAATATACCAAAAAATTACCACTTATTTCAAATCTATGATTTTGAAACTATGGAGAGAAAATGAAAAGAACATCATTATAATATCCTAAAATTATTCTCACTTCCATGTTACTTAAAATGTAAGGGTGGAAACACAGACAATACAAAAGGCGAACATGTTCCATCAGAAAACAAAGCACTCAAAGAAATGCTTGGCAGAAGCAAGTGCTAGAGATATGAAATGACTATAACAGCAATTCAACATTAAATATATGGTTAGAACTGGTCAGAAATTTATACGGTACTAAAAATTTCGGCATTTGATCTGCTAATCCTTCCTCACCAAAGCCAATACGCAGCAATACAGTATCTAAAGTTCACACAAACGGTCCAGAAATCACCTATGGACTTAGGAAGTCTAATGATACACCTTAGGAAGACTAAAATTTCTAACTTTCATGTTTTATCATTTTTGGTTGATGCATTTTTAGATCATGAGTTTGGTCAGAATAATAATAATAAAATCCAACAGTGCACATCTCAAGTCCAAAACATAAACCCTATCCAAAAAAATTTCACAGACAAAGGCTACACTCAACCAACATATATATATCACCGAATAGTGAAACGCATAAATCATTACTTACAGGAATTCCCTGAGCAATAGGATCCACAGGAGAACAAAAAGATACAGCCTCCTCCATTTGCATTATCTTCTTTATTACCTAAAGAAAAAATTCAACACAGCCACATTAACATTTCCAACTCCACACGCATATATGCACACAAGCTTAACAATTTGCAACTCTCAAAGCCTAACAAAAAGATAAACATTTGCAATTAGTCACATGCATACAAAGATATCCACCACATACCGCTAAGCAAGCTTGTAATTCAGCCCTATTGTACCTAGGATCTTGACTTGGCTTCTTAACTGATGGTAAGTCTTGCCGGTGGCTTATAGAACTAAATCCGCTAGACGGAACAACCTTAGAACGCTTTCCTTTTGTGGGCACAGCTGTAGAATCAAACCCTCTCGTAGCTTCCATTGACGCCTCCCCATTCATCAGCGGCCGACCACGCTTGTTTACTGATACTGTTATTCTCCCGCCAGTTGCCGGTTGACCAGACCAGCCACGATCTTGCGCAGGATGATAAGATCCTCCACCGTCGCTTGAGGAAGAAGACAGCGACGGCGACGAACTAAACGCCCTCGCAGCATCAAATTGACCAACTCCATTAGTATCATCATTAACTTCATTTGGTACACCATTTTCGTTGCCATTTTGCTCTACGAAGTTCAAAAACACTTTTTCATCAGCATTCACTGCAGCAACTGGAGTAGGTTTTTTGGCCGCTGCCTTTTTTGGGCGTCCACGCCGCTTCCCCTTCATTTCTGTACAAAAGTCACTTAAGCAAGTTAATTACAGTTTGAAATTTCAAATAAGGTAGTGAAAAAGAAAGTAGACAGAAAAGGTACCTTGTTCGATCTGTGAAGTGAAATTGGAGGACGCGAAATTAGGGTTCCGGGATTTTAAATTTTGGCTCCTATTGGAGGAGTTGCTTACAAGATCAACGAGTGCGTCAACTTCTTCCGAGAGATATGATAGCGGCCATTAAAGGAGGAATAACGAGGTGCTGTAAAATATAGCGTCGCTAAAAGCCGAAAGAGATGAGGGGAACAAGTAAGCTTTGGTACCAGAGTAGGTGTTACTGTTTCCCACTGCCGAGTATATTTTTGACGCCAATAAATGTGGTTTTGATGCCCTAATAATTAATACTAACAACAATTATTAAAATAATGCATATTTTATCCCTTTCATTTGCCTCCTTTTAACATTATCTTTAATTTGGTAAAAACGTACCCAAAAGCATCTTCATGGTAAAATGATTGCGTCTTTGTTAGACTGTGAGGTAATGGGAGCGCGAAGTGCTTGTTATGATAATTAAAAAATCAGAATTAATAAATTAAACAGCCATCATCTTTGAGGGTTTAAAAGAAAATCTTCAATTCAAATCTTTAAGACCTTGTTCTCTTCGACTTCTGAAAGCTGAATTGAACTAAATTTAGTTGAATCGAATTGAACTGTATTTAACTGAACTTAAATAAACTTATCTTAGTGTAAATTTATAACTACATATAATTGAATTTAACTGAACCTTAACTGAATCTAATTGAACAGAACTTAATTGAATTGTAGTCGAAGAGAACATGAGTAAATCCTCTTTTCATCTCTCAAAATCAAGAAGATTAGGTTTGCAATTACTTCCCTCCCTCACCAATTTTGTTATATATGAAGATAATAATCACCTCTCTCGTCATTATTCTTCGTATCTTGCCATGAAATTGAGTTTGGGGTTGAGTGGAATTTCGGTAATTGATGTTATGAAACTGTAATGCAAGCTTGCAGATTCATTGTTTTATAGAATTTTGATTTCTTATCTTCATCGGGTTCATTCTTTACATTGATTGATTGGTGATTTACCATTTATCGACTTGGATTTCGAATAACTTAGGGCTTCTATTTTTTACATTTAAATTCCATTTAATCTTCCCTTTCGTTACGATTGCAGGAGTTAATGAGATTGATGACTTTTTTATTCTAAGTTTAATAAATTACGTGCTGCTGACGTGAATTAACTTTCATCCATCCATGTTTGTCACATCAACGTGTGTTTCGTTCACGCGTTAACTTTTAAAAAACCATAAAATTGTATGAGGGAGCCATTGAGTGCGATTTTTTCTAAGTTTAGGGTGTTAAAGGAGGCAAATGGAAGTTGAGGCCGATAAAAGGGAAAAATTGTCAAGTTTAAGGTGGAATGTATGCATTCATTAGACCTTAAAAAAGGCTAATCATACCCTTAACTTTTGTCAAATTTGACCATAAACTTTCACAAATTTCAAAATAACCTTTTGAATTCGGTAAAAATGCGCCAGACTTTTTCTTAAACAACACGTATCAAATTATGTTCTAAAGATGTCATTTTTTTATTTTTCACTATCCAACCAGAATTTAGCATGTGTGCTTGAGGAGGCAAACCAATGCATTTTTACTAAGTTCAGGGGTCTTGATGCATTTTGACTTGTAAAAAATTGGTTCATTACACTATTAAAAGAAAAACCTCCCCTAATTTGAATGTGATTCAAATATGAATTTTCATAAATCATAAATTCAATCTTAACCACTAAACTAATATATATATATATATATATATATATATATATATATATATATATATGTATGTCGGGTGTTAAATACATAAAAAGTTGAAAAAGTATCTAAATCTTTTTCTTATACTAACAACGTATATCAAAATTGAACCAAGACACATAGCAGAGGTCCAATTTTTTGGTATTTGAACAAACCTTTTTTGTCATTTTTCTTTCACGTTGTCTTAAAACAGGTATTAAAATGTTTTATTCAAAAATAGTACTCAGAATCATTACAATTTACAAGTAGTGAGATGACAGTCAGGCTGTAAATAATTCAAAGTCATCGGTGAACAGTTCGGTGTTCGACTCGATAAAAGCTCGACTCGGCTCGATTTAATTTATAAACGAATAGTTCGTGAACATAATTTTATCGCTCGAATTATAAACGAACTGAACATGAATAAGTCAAAGCTTGACTTATTAACTCGTGAACAAACTCGATTAAAGGTTTGCAAACAACTTTATTGCTATATAAAATCTAAACTAATACAACAAAAAAAGGTTATGACACACTTTAAATTGTGTATTGAATTACCAATGTTGTTCACGAACAAAATATATGAAGTCATTCACAACAAAATTAATGAACAAAATAAATGAGTTATTCATGAACAACTCGCAAACAACGAACACTTAAACGAGCTAAACACAAGCATAATTTTGAACTCGTATTCGAGCTCGGCTCGACTCATGTTCATTTAAAAAAACGAACACAAACATGCCAAAATTCGGCTCAGCTAATCACAGTGTTAGAGAACCAAGTTTATTGTAGTATAAATTAAATTGATAAACTAAACAATGGGTTTGTGTATTTGAATAACTTTAACGATTTTATTAAGTGATATATTTGTTGCCCTAAATTTGGCTTAATAATTCAACTCTAATTCAGTTCAAAACTTTTAATGTCACTCCTAACTTCATGTAATGACCATTTTTTATTGAATGTCTAAAATATTTTGTTAATTATCTCAACTTGGATAAATCATAAGTTTATCCTAGAAGACACGTAATAAATACAAAGTTGCCATGTCAGTTTTAACAATATCTATTGATAAACTGAGAGATCAAGATGACAAGAGAGTTAGCCGATGCATTTGACCTATTTATAGATTCGTGGACATCTATTATGGGTATCATGTTATTATTTGGCTCAAGCTTATACGGCCAATTAGAGATGCTAAAGAGGGTATTGATGTTGTTGAATAAATAACAATGAAGCTACTTAAAACTTTTTTTTATCTTAATACATTTATTATTCCGTTTGAGGTAACAATGTATTTAGGTAAGTACGTTATGAAAAAAAAGTACTTAATGAGTTTTATGACTTAAACTCAATATTTCCCAATTCAAAATAGTCTTTAACTTGGTTGGCTAATTACAGGCTCTATTCTTCCCAACTAATTTTCAATTTTTAGATCAATTGAATTTCACTTAGCTCACTCTAATTTATAGCTTAATTGTTTCACCTTAGTGCATAGGTGGAAGATAATGGGTTGCTTGGTAGGATGTAAGAAATAGAAATACTTAGGTAACCAATTGGCAGAGAAAGTCGCCAGTTTGGAGGCACAAATAATTTTTCAGCCAAAGAGAAACCGCCGATTTACACCATAACTGAACTTTCTTCTGGCAGTGAAGGGCATGATTTCACCCCTATTGTAATCACATATTTTATAGCTACCATATACTTAAATTCAACAAATTTGACAATATGTTAATATGTTTAAGAGTAAAATATCACTCAAACTCTTAAAATTCAAAGTAAAATATCAAACTACAAATAGAAATAAGTGGCAGGGGTCTTGGAAAACATACTTGTAGTCTATCCACAGCCGTCGCTAAAGATAATATTTTAATTACATTCTCATTTCACAGCCGTCAAATTTATGAAAATGACAAATCTATTTTAAAGGCAGACGATATTAAATAATTAGAAAAGATAATTTTGATTATAAATTTTTTAATCGAGCGTGTGATATAATGTTAATAGAATTTTAGTCAAAATTAATTAGTGGGCAGTCTTTCAAATGATTTGAAATTGACTTTATATATTGAGAAAAGCAAATAATGAGTCAATTGAAAATTTACCGACGGAACTGATTAGTCGTCGTGCCCACTGCTCTCAGTAATAGCTCTCGTCATTGAATCCGTTGCAAAAATAAATCATAATGAATTATCAAATATATTTTGCTTTTATAGTTTTGCGAATATTATCATTATGAAAACAGGACATGACTGTTTTTCTTCTCGCAAATCAACTTATGAATTCACTAACCATTATCTGCATTAACTTTCGCATCTATTAAGAGAATTCTAGTCCTCAACCAAAAGAAAAATACAAATGAAACCATAATATGTAAATCACATCTTTGTTATTCTAAAAATAACTTATTGTCAACTGTCAAGTATCCTTAAGGCATAAGGTTTTTTAAAAATATTCAATTCAATTTATTGTATGTAGAAAATTTTGCAAATTTTTTACATATTTCTTCGAGAACCAAGGTTAGAGCACGCCCTCAAATCTCACACTTCCTAATCGGTGCATCCATTTGTCCGTCTTTGTTATACTATAAAAAAAATCAAAATGTGGAAATGCTTCAAAATCAAGGTTTCTACTTAACAGAGCTTACATAACATCAAGTCAGTTCATTTATTACCATTGAGTAACAAAAACAAAACATCCAATTCTTGAAAATGAAAACCCTAAACTGAAATCAACAGTTTGATCAACTTACTTCCTAACTCTGGTATTTAAATTACTTCTCGGATTCTTTTTAGCAGGAGGACCGTCAATCTGGGCAGTGGACTCGATCTTTTGTTGCATAGCACTAATAATTTCTGTCTGCTTCTTAATGGTCTCCAACAAAAGATTATACCGTTCCTCGTGTCGCTCCTCAGTAGATTGCTGCATCTTTTGCAACTCCTTTAGCTGCTGTTGCAACACTTGAGACTCGTTTTTGGATGTGATTGTCGATTGCCGCAGCTTTTGCAACTCCTTGATCTGCTGCTGTAACTCTGCTGACTTATTTTCCGATATATACGTCGAAGGATTGGATTTGTGATGCTTATAGTAGTCCTGCCCCACTGAACCAAGTCCGTACACTTTACTTTTCACCTTGCCACCCGCAGCCTCGAAGAAAATCTGCGACTCGTCCACTGTGGAAGAATTTTGTGCCATTTGCTCCTTGATTGACGCCACCCTTTCCTGTTATTAGCGCCAAAAATTGAAGTTAGTCATCTAGTTTTGGTCTATGAAAGCAACCATAGAGAGAATTAAAATGATTACATTGACTTCTTTGGCTTTTTCGACCACAAATGTCTTGCCGTCGTGCTGCTTTGTGTGAGTGTAGATGAATAACTCGTGGGGCGTTGGGTCCCGACCCAATTGTTCTGCCTGTTCATTCAAACAATTATTTATTATTTCAAGAATTAATCCTTCTTTCATGATTTCTAATGAAAATGTTGCAAATATTCCCATGTAGTGAAGAAAATGAGAAGTGACTTGATTTTATACTTTTTAGGGCTTGTTTGGGATTTACGGAGGAGCTGCTGTCACGAAAAGTTTCACTAGCAAACTTTTAATAGAATAGCATGTTTTGGCATTGGACAAAAGATTTTGACTCTTAATACGAATTACTCCCTCCTTTTTTTTAGTAGTCCATTCAACCAAAATATGAAAACCCAAAATAGTAGTTCATTTCAAAATTCCATAATTCTTTTCCATCTTTCTTCCTTGTATACCCTTATTTACTCTTGTTATTTCCATAGCATTAAATGCACAGTTTTTAAGACGTCAAGGGTAGATTAGTACTTGCATACCCTTATTAATTGTTTTATTAGAAAGTGTGAAATGTGTGAGAGGACTACTAAAAAAGCAGAGGTATTAATTAGGAACTACTTGCCATATATTTCCAGAGCTTTTCGGGACAGCAGCCTGGAAAAGCAATCCCAAACTGACCCTTAAAATAATTCCTCGAAGATCTTCAATTAATGGTCAAGATTATCGACAAATCATATTAGTATAAATAGTTGGACAAATATTGAGAACTCACAAGTCGTTTTCTATGTTCGAGATGGTTAAGAGAACCTCCAGTGTGACAGGCAGGTGCTACGCCACGTTCGTCCCCTTTACGACGATTCAGAGCATTCTGGTGAAGCATGCGTACATAAGCAGGGTCTGACCATACTTCCAACCATTTCTTCCAGAAAGCTTCCGGAACATACGATGGTCTCACACCCTTGTTCCTCATTTCACTCATTAAGTCACTGTAGCGTTTGCCTGCCTTCTTATTCCAGGCGTTCCTTACCTGATGATCGATTGACTCGTCCCACGAGAAGTGTTTCTGAAGAATTTCAGATTGGAAAGATTATGTGAACCTTAATTGAGTATCACAAGTCATTGCATTCTTAATCTGTCACGATTTTATATTACCTTAAACTCTTGGAAATAGTACTCCTTCATCTCCTGGGGCACTGTTTTCCATTTTGCCCCCTTTATATGGAGTTTCTTCTCGAATATCTTTCTTATTGCGCGTGAGCACTTTTCAGAAGGCAATAACCTATAACGTTGAGTCAAGTGTGTTAGGAGGCTGTCATACTATTAAATAAGTGCAAAAAGGTATCCACGTGCACATTCCATCACATCAGTTATTATTATTTTTATTAATTAAAGGCTAAATGCATCGAACACCCCTTGAAGTTGTCCTGAAAGTCAGCAGCCACCCCAAGCTTGTTTAAAGTACACCACTTTTGCACTCAATGTCATGTGTCAGTTTCCAATTGGTTTGACTATTCAATCAAAAATGTCGTTTTTCTGATTTCTCTCTCCAATTAGAAGTTGACAAGTGGCATTGAGGAGGCAAATTGGTGCATATTTTGCAAGTTCAAAAGTGCAGGGTTTAAACTAACATTTCAGGACAACTTCAAGGATGATTGATGCGTTAAGGCATTATTAGTTAAATTAGCAAAACATCAAACTTACACATCACCCATTACTGTGATCTCAATTTGGTCACCAGGTACAAAATCTCCTTCATCCTCAGCAACTTCTGGCAATGGTTCTGGCTCTAGCTCTGATTCTTGTTCATATTCTGGTTCAGGTTCAGGTGAAATCTCAGGAGGGACTAGATGTTGGATACGTCTAAGTAAAGCTGGCAAGAGTGGACCACGCGATGATGGC
>CATIWQ010165369.1:0-17043 GCA_949673415.1 Euphorbia schlechtendalii | reverse complement strand
TGAGTGTGTTTAAAGTGTTGGGAAACTATAGCCATAATACTTTGAAAGTGATCAATAAAGGATGAGGGTATTGAGAGTGAAAAATCAAAAGAAAGAGAGGATAACCAATGAGTTATGCAAAAGGTGAGGAATGGTACGGAGCAGAAACTGAAGCCATTCAATGAGTGAAAAAAGAAAAAGTAGCATAGCATGAAAAATAGGTGCAAAGTATGAATCTTTACTTTAAAAACATATTCTTAAAAGAAAAAAATGAGAGAAAGTGGTATGGAGCATAAAATGCAACCACTAAGAGTGTTTATACCATCCTAGGTTACCTAAAAATGCCTTGAGATCAAACTTTCCAAAGTGAGCTCCCTTTGTCCTTTATACTTTATACTATACTTGAGAGAAGAAAATTTTCGAGTAAGCATATAACACTTATATGAAGACGCAATTCGGTTGACCCTCCATTAACAGCAAAGGTATGCAACTGGACTATATGAATTGCACATTACTAATTTGTAGGAAATTTCGAAATTTTACTTGAATTTTATGCAACATGGGAATGTGGTACTCACTACGATAGTCTTTCGCCAAATGAGGTACGAACTTGAATACTAATTTATACACTTCTATTGTGTTCACCTTGAGGACAAGGCAAAAGTTAAGTGTGGGGGTGTGATAAGTGTATATTTACACTTATTATCATGATATTTTCAATCATAAAATGATATAGTTTTGTTTCATTTTATACTTAATATAAAAGATTCACGTGGTATGTAGTTGTTTTTTATGCAAATGTAGATACTAGGTAAATCTTAGGAGAAAAATGAACAAAAGTGGAATTCTATGGAAAAAGAGTGAAAAAGGTGCAAAAAGATGCGTGGAACACAATAATTTGGCTGCAAAGAAGAATCATGAAAAAATAGCATTTCATGATCATGACACCTATTCACGATCATGACTTGTCACTCTTCATAAACAGAAAATTGCCAACTAATGTTCATGATTATGACATGTGATTCGCGATCATGACTTGTGACGGTTAATGGTTATCTCTTTTCAACTACCAAGCACTAGATAACAACGATAAACCACCATCAACCACCATTAACTACCAACTGAAAAGACACCCTTTGGAAGTCAACCAATCATGAAAAGATGCCTTTCCATTGTGGATGAGGATGAGTCTTTGCATCCAATCAAAATGAAGTGAAGCGACTCTTCGCTAATGGACATGACTCTTCTTTTGGATAGACACAATTCTTCGTACCCTATAAATAGGGTTCAACTTCAACCATTTTCGTAGGTAGAGAATTTAGATTGATAGTGTGATACATGTTAGACGTGTATGTATAGATAGAAAGTAGAAATTATATAGATTTCGCTAGTTTAAAGTCTTAGCGAGAAAAATGTATAAGTGATTCGATTCCTATTTCGACCACTATATTTCTACACAAATACGAGCGTTTGTTGTATGAGTGTAATTGCAAAGCACTTATCAATAAAATTTTTTCATTCTTCATCATTCTTTTATTCAAGATTCACAAATAATAGCATCCTAGCAGAGGTTCTGTACGAGTCGAGACTGAATTCAATGTAGACGCAGGAATTGCGTGAATTGATGACTCCCATCAAAGAGTGGATACGGTTTCATCAACTTTAGCTTTCACTTACATACCTTACAACTTTACTGCTTATACTTTCTATTTCGAAGTTTATGATATGTCTATGTTTCGTAACGAGTATTTCGTCTTGCGTCATTTATATTAATCAAGTTATATGCTTTAGTGTTATCTTTAAGAGTGATTTCGGGGTTAACAAGGTTGTGTATAATAATTGGATCTGTGATTATAATGCTGTTTAGTGAGCCAACATTTTTGCAATGGTAACTTGCTAAATATGGCTATGTGAGAGTGACCCGTACTAAGCATAGTATTATAGTTATCCAGGTTCTTATAACTGTCATAATTCATTTACCCTAGACTTAGAAAAGTCATTTCATATGTTACTCTGCGGTGAATTACTGAATATTAGGGCGTCTAGAACCGTATCTGTTGAAGTTATCTAGTGTACAAAATATTCTTGATGATTTTGCATGTTTTTCTCCGCTAAACTTGTTCTTAGGAAATATCTGTATATTTTACATCTTCTCTAGTCTGTTCGTACATCTGTCTATCATCTAAACCCTCTAATCAAAATTACCTATTTTCATTTACCCCGTAACTCCAGTTGGTCTTTAGAACCGAATTCCTTTCTTGTGGGATCGATATCTTTTAAAACTACATCGAAACTGTATACTTGCAGTGGTCACCATTTTTCTGTTTTGATAAGCGGTATTGACTACAACTTTTTGTATTTTGGACTTTTATCTTATCGGTAGAAAAGTGGGGAACAAGGTTTTTGGCTTCATCACCAAATATAAGCCCTCTAAATTAAAGTCAAAACCTTGCGATCACTTGTTGCATAGGCTACAATCAACAAGAAGGGATCGATTACAATGAGACCTATGCACCAATAGAATGTCTTGAAGAAATTAGGATTCTATGTGCTTTTGCATCCCATATTTGTTAGACATGATGTATTCCTTAGAGGCAATTAGGATGATATATCTTTATTAGTCACTGATGTACAAATAGTTTCAAATTATGGCTTATCAATAATAAGGCAACTTTGTTATATCAATGATTGTTTCTAATTATGTGTCTCGTTGGAATTATATATATATATATATGCTATTATGCATGTGTGTATATATATATATATATTCATTGATATAATAAGAAAAAGTTTGTAACTATTTCATAGTGTGAAAGTGCAAGGACATAGTGGGAGTTATGTGGAGTGAGAACTGGACACACGTATTACAATGAAAAGTATAAATATCCCTAGTCATAGTTTCATTGAGACTGGATATCAATGAAGTAGATAGACTAGCATGTGTAGGCTTACTCCTTTCACTGAATGAAAGTAGACGATCTCATGAGCTGAAGGTGGTACCTTGAGTTAATACATTGGAGACCTCTATAAGATAGACACTTGGAATAACTATATCCAAGTGTTGGTGTCACGTCTTATTGTAGTAGTAGTACGAGTATCCTTAGACTTGAGATATTGGTTACCTTATGCGGGAGTTGTTCTACTTTGGGTCATAAATATTCATACCCTAGTGATAAGGATGATACGGCTGATTACAAATATAGTGATGATCATTCATTGGTAAGCTGAGTAGTAAAGATGGGATCCATTGATCCTGATTTAGTGATGTAATGGGAGTTTACCTTAAGGCCTCTTATTAAAGTGACATTCTCGTGAACTCTTATGAGAGTATGAGATTGATAGAATGGGTTTTTAACCAATCTTAATACTTAAAGGCGAGTGGTGTTCTTCGTGAGATTTTCGCGGAGTAGTGCACGGTCTTGCAAAACCTGTGTGTGGGATTGGTGAGAAATCATTAATCCCACATCAGTTGCAAGGGGAGAATTTTTTCTCCCTAAGGCTATAAATAGCCCCATACCCCCTCAATTTTACACACTTCATCTCAGCCTTCCTTTTGAGTTTTAACTCCTTTTTCTTGCGAATTTTTAAGAGATCCTCCATGAGTTTCTCTAGCATTTGCGAGATTTCTTTTTCAAGGCTTATTCCTATTTAAGAAAAGAGCCTTCATAATTATTTTCGGGCTGGTCTACAAGTGGTCTAGAAGCCTCTTGTTAATTGATGAAATCTCCTTCTACATGAGGTTTTCATCGGCGGGTCCACGTGGACTTAATAGAAGATATCCTAGTTTTGAGATTTGTGCTAATGGAGCGTTATCTAATTGTTCAAAGGGATCGCTGCACCACACCAAAGGAAAGCACTCATCAACTAGTAATGCTCTAAATTTATATGCTAGTTTTCTTTTAATAAGTTTTATAAACCTAAAGCATCTATAGAACGTTTCAATTGAAATTTATCTCAATCATGCCATGCTTAGGAGATCCTTTAGGGTTAATTTTAAGTTTTGAAATTAAACCATGCTAGTTCGCATGTTCATTAATTATCTTAATTAACCGTTAGTGGTATCAGAGTCCACCTTATGCTATGCATGACTGATAATAATATATTAAAATGTGATTTTCTATGAATTGATTAAAATATGATATGCTTGACTTAGGTTTTAATTCCTATTATAGAAAATAATGTGATAACTAAATTAAGGTTTTTCTCAAACTTAGTTTAGGTGTTTATCATATAATTAACAATGTTTTACTTCATGTGTAAATGCTTTAGATTGAGGGTTATCTAGTTTTTCACTTGATTAAAAGAATGAAATCTTGAAATCATAATTGTCTATGGTATAATGAATCGAAGTGCCCATGGTTATTTTGGCAAGGATTGGTCGTGGCTGCTCATTTACTTTAAGGGGGCCTCTCCTACTTGGAAATATCCATTAGTAATAAGTTCAGGCATACTAAGGGACTTTTATTACTTAGTCGATTTCTAATATGGGAAGTGGATTCCACATATGGTTTTACAACCGTAGTTTAAGTTGTTAAATTAAAACTTATAGACATAGGTGCAAGAACTTAAACATGAACCTTGTTTGTTTCGCATGCTATGTGGAGTCGTAGCATAATGAAATGACTATGATGTATCATTCTTGAGCATGATCCCTTAAGATTAATAATTCTAAATAGCCCAGACATAGTATTATCATAATCGTATCCATTATTAAGTCCTAGACTAGGTAAAGATCAGCTGCAACAATAAAATGCCTACAACAATATTAAGGCGGTAAATTGTCTTCCTATCATAAGTCATGATACGATTAACAGATGTAAGATCATGTAAAATATGCTTTCCCTTAACATGTGTTTGGCCATTAGACTAGTTAGGGTTAATGCCATAACCAAAAAGGGTTAGGTGTCCATATCATTGGAGCTAATGTTAGATTTGAGACATATTTGAGGAGTCGTACAATTGGGTATGCACGTCTCTAGAAAGAGAAATCAAATGGACTAGCAATTGTATAGAATGCAAATGGAAGGGTTCCAACCATGGCTGTCTATTATGGCTAGACCAGCTATAGCGGGGGTCATATTGGATGGGCAAGGGATGCTACCTACTAAGGAAAAATGGTTCGACCATGTTTTCCGGAATTCAATAGAATGGTCTATTTGAATGTCGATAAAAAAGTAGGAAACATGTATTTAATTTAAAACCTTATATTAAATTCATGTACATATACTAATATCTGAACAATTTTTATCTAATATCTAGGTATTACAATGAATCCAAACATAAACGTTCGCTTAATTCTTGATAAAAAATTAGATGGGCGGTGACTATAGTCCTTAGATCTAAAAGGATAGCTTATGTTTTAGATGAGCCCCTCCCTAACTAACCTGAGGTTGATGCCAATGAACATGAGGCAAGGAAGAAGCACAGAAAGGATCATGAAATGACAGCTTGTATAATGTTGGAAACCATGAATTCTGAGATTTAGAAGTAGCACAATAGTATGGACTTAGATAACATGATTCTCCATCTTTGGGAGCTCTTTTCAGAGTAGGCCAAGTTTGAGAAATTTGATTAATAAAAGCTCTCATTCAGAATAAAGATGTAGGTTGGCACTTCAGCACCTCAACATGCTCTTAAACTATTAGGTTATATAGAGATGTTGATTCTACTAGATTTTGTCATGGATTATGAACTATGTGTAAATCTCATTCTTGCTTCATTAACTAGTTTTTACTCACAATTTGTGATTAACTATTATATGAACAAGATTGACGCTAAACTGCCTGAGTTAGTCAAAATGCTGAAAATAGTAGAGCCTAAGATTCAAAAAGATCCAAAGGCTTTACTTTTGGTTGAGAAAATCAAACCTTTCAAGGTTGGGTCCCATTTTTGAAAGGGTCTAAGTGCCAAGAAGAAAATTAGTAAGAGGAAGAAAGTTAAGAAAGGAACTGCAAATGTTTGCTTCCGATGTGGAAAATTATGCCACTAAAACAAGGATTGCAAGGTTTAGATTTTTGAACAAGTGAAGAAGAAGCCAAGTGAGGCATCTACTTCAGGTATGTTCATGATAAAGAGTTTCTCTATAATTCCTTATGTCTCTACATGGGTATTGGATACTGTTTATGGTACTCATATATATGCTTATGTGCAGGGGTTTTCTATTAGTAGGAGGTTGGTAAAGAGGGAAATGGACCTAAGAGTTGGAAATGGAGCACGGGTTGCTACATCAACTACAGGGACTTATAGCCTTCGTTTACCTAGTATCCTTGTTTTAGTTTTAAACAATTGCTATTACATTCCTACCGTTACTAAGAATATTATTTCTATTGCGTAGTTAGCAACCGAAGGATGTTAGACATGATGTATGCCCTAGAGGTAATTAGGGCGATATGTCTTTATTAGCTATAATGTACAAAAAAATTTTAATTATTAATAATAATCAGAGGTATCTTTGTTACTTATCAGTGCTTTCTATTTGTAGTATCTCGCTGGTATCATATATGTTTAGCAATGTATATGCGCATTGATGAAACAAAATTCGTGACTAATTCATAGCCTAAAAGTGCAAGGACATAGTGAGAACTGCACATACATGTTATTATAAATAGTCTAAATATACCTAGTCATAGTTTCATTGAGACTTGATATCAATGGACCGGATAGACTAGCATGTGTAAGCTTACTCCTTGGATTAGTTCCAAGTAGCCGATCTCACTAGTAGAAGGTGGTACCTTGAGTTAACACGTTAATGTATTTGGGTAATACATTGGAGATCGCCATAAGACAACACTTGGAAATAACTATATCCATGTGTTGGTGTCATGTCTTATTGCGGTAGCAGTATGAGTATCCTCAGACCTGAGATACCGGTTACCTTATGTAGGAGTTGCTATACTTTGGGTCATGCTTACTCATACCTTGGTGATCAGGATGATACGTGTGATTACGGGTATAGCGATGATCACATGTTGATAAGCTGTGTAGTCAAGATGGGATCCATCACTCCTGATATAGTGATATAATGGAGATATACCTGATAAATGTACAATTACACTTATAATCATGACATTTTCAATCATTAAACACTATGGTTTAAGTCATTTTATACTTCATATAAAAGATTTCACGTAGTATGTAGTTAATTTTTATGCAAATGCAGAAACTAGGTAAATCTTGGAAGTAAAATAAACAAAAGTGGAATTCTATGGAAAAGAGTGAAAAAGGTGCAAAAAGATGCATGGAACTTAAGGAATTATCAAAGGATCGAAGATGTCAAAGATCGGTAGAAATCACAAAGAGGAATCATGGGAAAAAGGCATGTCATGATCGTGACACATATATCATAGTCGTGAATTGTTAACATTCACAACAGAAAGTTCCCAACCAAGTATTCACGATTGTGACATACATTTGCAGTCACGACCTTGACGTTTTTTGGTCAACTCTTCTATTCTTTCAACCGCCAGATATGAACGATCAATCGCCATCAACTACCAACCGAAAAGACACCTTTTGGAAGTTAACCAATCATGAATGAAAAGGTGCCTTTCCATTGTGGATGAGGATGAATCTTTGCATCTAATCAAAATGAAAAGATTTAATTCTTCACCAACGGACATGACTCTTCATTTGGATAGATGCAACCTTTCACTCGCTATAAATAAGCTCCTAACTCAACCAATTTCATGGCAATAGAGAGTGGATTGATAGTGTGTGATACATGTTAGATGTGTATGCATAGATAGAGAGTAGAAATTATACAGATTTCCCTACGTTCAAAGTCTTAGCGAGAAAAATGTATAAGTGATTTGATTCTTCTTTCAATCACTATATTTCTACACAAATTCGAGCCTTTTTTGTATGAGTGTAATTGAAAAACACTTTTCAATAAAAGTTTTCATTCTTCAACATTCTTTTATTCGAAATTCACAAAGAATAGCATCCTAGTAGAGGTTTTGTACGAGTCGAGACGGAATTCAAAGTAAACGCAGGAATTGCGGGAATTAACGACTCTCATTAAAGAGTGGATATGGTTTGATCAACTTTAGCTTTCACTTACATACCTTACAACTTTACTTTGTTTTCTGCTTATACTTTCTATTTTGAAGTTTATGATATGTCTATATGTCATAACGAGTAATTCATTTTGCGTCATTTATATTAATCAAGTTATATGCTTTTGAGTTAATGTTAAGAGTGATTTTGGGGTTAACAAGATTGTGTATAATCACTAGATCTGTGATTATAATACTATTTAGTGAGCCAACATTTTTGGAGTGGTAACTTGCTAAATATGGCTATGTGAGAGCAACCCGTACTAAGCATAATAATATTGTTACCCAAGTTCTTATAATTGTCATAATTCGTTTACCCTAGACTTAGAAAAGTCATCTCATGTGTTGCTCTGTGGTAAATTATTGAATATTAGAGCATCTAGAACCTTATTTGTTGAATTTATCTAGTGTACGAAATATTCTTGTGAATTTTGCATGTTTTTCTCTGTTAAACTTATTCGTAGGAATATCTCTATATTTTACATCTTCTCTAATCTGTTCATACATCTATCCATTCATCCATCTATCATCCAAACCTCTCTAATATAAATTCCATATTTTCGTTTACCCCATAACTCTTGTTAGTCTTTAGAATTAGTTCCTTCCCTGTGGGAACTATATCTTTTAAAACTACATCGAAACTGTATACTTGCAGTGGTCACCATTTTTCTATTTTGATAAGCGGTATTGACAACACTTGTTCGTATTTTAAACTTTTAACTTATTGGTAGAGAAGTGGGGAACAAAGTTTTTAGCTTCATCTCTGAATATAACCCTCAAAATAAATAGAGTCAAAACCTTGCTATCAGTAACTTAGGGCCCCTTGTTGAAGTAACACACTCATAAACCTCTAATCAAAGTATTTGATTGAAGGAATGGATTTTCTAATCGATCAAGATACAAAATGGATGAGTGGTGTTCTTCGTGAAAAATTCTAATTCTAGGATAGCTACGGCTATTACATGAGCTGACACTTAATCCGAGCTTAATAAACTGGATGGTACTTAACCTGATGGAAAGAGTGTATTGTACAGGTTACTACTACAGAACCTGATCAAGTCATAGGCATGTGATGTTCCAAGTATCGGGTGATCATACGCCTTTGGTGGAAAGCCCATCTGATCATCTAGTGCATCGGGTTCCATAATAATCTAGAACACTGAGCCTAAAGGTTCCCAGATGGGAAGCCAAGTTTAGGTTAACCTCTAGTGGCTCTATACTTTGTGAACCTATGAGGTCAGACACTTTGGGTATTTATCGGACCATGTAAAGAACCTATGGACTGGGTCCATACCAAAAATACAAGTCGTAAAATCAGTGAGAAGAATTATTAATTGGTTTAACAGAATTAACAATTAAAAGGAATAATGAAAAGATAGGGAAAAATAGTCAAAGCGAGCAAGTGAATTTTCCTATTGCTAGTGGGCCTCGAAAAGAACAAAGATTGTTCGAGGTGGGGTGTCTGCGGTTGCCCCACGAGCTAAAAAGCTCATGGGCAACTAGCGTGAGGGTCCCAAGCATGGGTTTACAGCTAAGGGCTTCCCTCATGAAACCCAAGGGGTTCCCTACCTGCATGACTGACCTGTGATTTATCCTATCCCATGTAGAGTTAGAGGTGGAGTTTAACACTCCCCCATTTTTCCCTATAAATAGGCTTCAAAGCTTTTTGAGCTTCTTTTCTCTCTGATTTCTACTCTCCTCTTCTTTTGTTGTGTGAGATCCTTGATGAGTTCCTCCAAACAAATTTAAGAGTTATTTTAGTAGGCTCTAAGTTTAAGTGAGCTTCGGTTTTGGTTTTTAGGTTGATTTATGAGTGGTCTAGCTACTGTTATCAATCGACGGGTTCTACCTCTCTGAGGTTTTGGTTAGTGAAGATTCATATGGATCAAGTCATAGAGGCTCTCCTAGTTTGGAAGCTTGTGCCTTCGGAATTGCTCAAAGGGAACGCAGCTAACAAAAGAGAGATCAAGAACTCATCAACTAGTAATGCTTTAATATTTAGATGCTAGGTTTCTTTTATATGATTTATAAACCTAAAAGCATCTATGGAATGTTTTAACTTAGATTATTTCAATCATAGCATGCTTAGGAGATCCTCAAGTTAATTTTAAGTTTTTGTATTTCACCTTGTAACCTATGCATGTTCAATTTCTGTCTTGATTAACCAACAGTGCTATCAAAGCCTGCCTTATGCTATGCATGATTGATAATAATATGTTGAAATGTTATTTTCTATGAATTGATTAAAGTATCTCATGCATGAGTTAGGTTTCAATTCCTATTATAGAAAATGATGTGATAACTAGATTAATATTTTCTTCAAATTTGGTCTAGGTGATTATCATATAAAATTAGCAATGTTTTACCACATGGGTAAATGCTTTAATTAAGGGTCATCCTGTACTTCACTTAATTAAAGAACAAAATCTTTAAATCATAATTATCCATGGTATAATGAATCAAAATGCCCATGGTAATTTTGGCAAGGAATGGACAAGGTTACTCATTCAATTTAAGGGGGCCTCTCCTACCTGGAAAGTACCATCGATCATAGATTCAAGTATACCCAAGGGATTTTATGACTTAGACGATTTCTAGTATGAGAATTTATTCCACATATGGTTTTACAAACATGGTTTAAGTTGTCAAATTAAAACATGTAGATATAGGTGCAAGAACTTAAATATGGACCTTGTTTATTTTGCATGCTATTTGGATTCTTGGCATAATGGAATGATTATGATATACCAGTCCGAGCATTTTCCCTTAGAGTTAATAATTCCTAATAGACGAGGATTATTATTTCATAATCATATCCATCGTATATGACCTACACTAGGGTGAGATAATTGGCACCAATGAAATCCCTACAACAATATTAAGGTGGAGAAATGTCTTCCGTCATAAGTCATGATACGAGCCTTATTAACGGATGTAAGCACATGTACAACATGCCTTCCTTTAACATGTGTTTGGTCATGAGACTAGATGGGTTTATTGCCCTAACCAAAGAGGGCTAGTTGTCCATATTATTGGAGCTAATGCTGAATTGGAGACACATTTGAGGAGTCGTACAATTGGGTACGCACGTCTCGAGAAAGAGAACTCAAATAGATTAGCAATTGCAAGAGATGAAAATGGACAGGTTCTAACCATAGTTATATTGTTATGACTTGACCTGCGATAGTGGGGGTCATGATGAGTGGCTATGGATGCTACCTACTAAGGAAAATTGGTTTGACCAAATTTCTCGAATTTGAATAGAATGGGCTATTTAAATGTCGATAAAATAGTAGGAAATTATTTGTTTAATTGAAGACCTTATATTAAATGCATGTACATGTACTAAAGTCTAAGCAAATTCTATCTGATATCTAGGTTGAATAAGATCACTAATGAAAATAATCGCATTGACAATGGCCCTCTTAACAACATCAAATTCGATGTTTATAACTTTAATGAGTGGTTTGAGACTGTTAAAGGAGTTCTTCAGAACTACTACCTGGATTATATTCTAATTAATCCTAGTCCCAAACACCTCGGCAAGAATGCTTTTTCATGTGGGATGAATGATTAATGATAAGTGTATAATTACACTTATTATCATGATATTTTTTATAATAAAATGATATGGTTTAAAGTCATTTTATACTTTATATAAAAGATTTCATGTGGTATGTAGTTGTTTTTTATGCAAGTGCAGAAACTAGGTGAATCTTGGGAGTAAAATGATCAAAGATGGAATTCTATGTAAAAAGAGTGAAAAAGGTGCACAAAGATGTGAGGAACACAAGGAATTGGCTTAGGATAAAAGTTGTCAAAGATCGGTAAAGTTGCAAAGAAGTAATATGAAGAAAAGCACATGTCATGATCATGACACCCATTCATGGCCGCAACTTGTCATTCTTCACAAGCAGAAAGTTACAAACCAATGTTCACGATTGCAACATCTATATCGCGCTCGTGACTTGTGATGGTTTTTGGTCAAATCTTCTCAACTACCAACCGCTGGATAAAAACGATCAACCACCATCAACTGTCAGATGAAAAAATATCTTTTGGAAGCAATCCAATCATGAAAAGGTGCTTATCCATTGAAGATGAGGATAAAACTTTGCATCCAATCACATTAAAGTGATGCAACTTTTCGCCAATGGACATGACTCTTCTTTTGGATAGACACAACCCTTCACACTCTATAAAAAGGGTTTAAAACCAACCATTTTTGGGGCATGACATGCATGGTGGGAAATGTATAGTAGTATGCGTGTATGATAGAAAGTGAAAATTAAATAGATTTCGCTAGTTCAAAATGTTAGTGAGAAAAATGTATAAGTGATTCGATTCTTATTTCTATCACTAGATTTCTACAAAAATTCAAGCTATTGTTGTATGAGTGTAAATGCAAAGAACTTATCAATAAAAGTTTATGTTCTTCAACATTCATTTAACTGATATTCACAAAGAATAACATCCTAGTGGAGATTCTGTACGAGTCAAGACCGAATTCAAAGTGGATACATGAATTGTGGGAATTGATGACTCCCATTAAAAGAGTGGATACGGTTTGATCAAATTTAGTTTTCACTTTCATACCTTACAACTTTACTCTGTTTTCTACTTATACTTTCTATTTTGAAGTTTATGATATATCTATGTGTCATAACGAGTATTTCATCTTGCGTCATTTTTATTAATCAAGTTATATGCTTTCGAGTTGACTTTAAGAGTGATTTTGGGGTAAAAAAGATTGTGTATAATCACTGGATCTAATTGCCGAAGAATAGACAATTATATTCATGTGTCAATAGATTTATTTATTTTTGGTTTTAAGTATTTATATTTTGTTATTAACATATTTTTCTTGCTTGTTCATTGAGTTTTCTTTCTAGCATGTGCATGCCAAGTACGCGTAGTTCGGGAGAAATTTTGGCATCTTTCGAATCAGAAATTGAACGATTTGGTAGGAGAAGAAAAAGAAAAATAAGAGACAAATGACTTAAATCTCTTATCTTTTCTGAAAAAAATATATATATAGTAGTATATTTTTATTTTGCTTTTGTGTGTGTTTTTAAGTTAGTGTGGTTTTAGAAATAAAAGAAAAGTGAAAATTTTTTTGGATTTTAAACATATCGCGATCGCAATCAGTTTCGCACTCGTGAATTAAGTTGCCAAAACATTATGTTTCTGTATGGAGAAAGTCATTATCACGACTATCTTTCGCGATCGCGATATGTGCGATTTCCCAATAGTTATTGCTATAACGGCTATATTTCTAACGGTTACAAATCAAATATATCAGTTGAAACAGCAATTATTACCCTATTTCCTATATATATAACTATTTTCCTAATTGATTTTCACAAATCAATCACTCTTTTACATAACTACTATCTCTTTCAAAGCATTTTCTCTGTTTTTCCCAAATCAAAACACAAATCTTTTATTCAAATTCTTGAATTCAATTTCAATGCCTCCCAAGAAATCAGCAGCAACCAAGGGAAAGAATAAATTGGTTAATCAATAAAACAAATATGGATGTCCTCTTCCCATCTACGGTGACGAAGAATTTGAGTGATACACGAGGATGAAGAATTTTGATATCCAAGGTATACTCTTCTATGATCCTACTTTTGCGATTGATGCTGGAATTCATGCAGAAGTAGAAGAATATTTTTCATTATTTGGGTTGGATAACTTTGCAAATATGTGTTTTCCATTTAATGAGGAATGGGTCCTTGAGTTTTTGGTAACTGTTCAAGAGGATGGGAATTTCCTGGAAAGGAAATTTAGGAATGGAGGAGAAGAATATAAGTTTACTTTAATGGATTTGATTAAGTGGTTTGGTTTATGAGAAACCAATGAAGAAATTGATAAGGAAGAAGATTATGATTTAATGAATGTTTGGACCAAGTTAACGAGATTGGATTGATATGATGTCACAAACTCTTCCAACAAGAACATTCGGAGCAACAGTCTTCTTTACCTCCATAAGTTTATTCCTCAAAGTCTTTTCTTCCAACTCGAAACTACCAAAGTGTCGATGAAAGATTTGGTTATATTGGAGTGCGTGGTTTCACAGTTAAAACCAAAAATTCTGATGTACGTGTTAGAATCAATCACTAGTCTAACTACACATAAAAAGGCTAGAGTTGGAGGGGCAAGTACAATCTGTGAAATTATTTTAGGAGTAAAGAATCAATTGCCATACCGATATAGTCCTCGAGAGAAATTCAACTTTATGGGAGGGATTTATATGAAGAGAGCAGGAATATTTAAGGAAGACGAAGGAAAATTTACATTTTTACGATATGGAGTAAGGGTTAGAAGGATGATACTGATGGAAAAATCTACTTCTTGAGAGAATCACCCCGACGAAGGAATTGAGGAAGTTCAAATCGGAAGAAGTGAAACGAGACAAGCCTATGGGAGTACACATGATACTCAGAGAGGAAAGTTAGTGAAAGATATCAATCAAGTATGCCTAGATATAACCTCCATACAGCAAGATGTTCATTAACTAACGAAATCCAACATTTCTTTGAACCGCAAGTTGAGTTCATATATTAGAATGAAGAATATGGATATATTACCGAGTCCTCCAGATTCAAGTTTGGAAGAATGAATAAACGGGTTCAAATTTCTTTTTCTTTTCTTTTTGTGTTTATTTATATGTATGTGATTAGTTTAGTTTATTCATTTTTAATAAAATCTCTCACAATGAGGACATTGTGTTCTTTAGTGTTGGGGGCAATTGTAAAAATCCAAAAAAATAAAATAAATTAAAAAAAATAGAAGAATGAAAATTTTCTTGATTTTGTGTTATTTATACATTATTCATACATATGCTATACTAACATATGTTCCAAGTTTATTGTGAGAGTTAGGTATTACAAGTTTGATGTTCGTGCAAATTTCGAACAAAATTTTTTGTTTCGAGTTTGAGCGCACGTTGAGAGTGTGACCAATTCATGGCACAACATTTGGCATTTGGCAATTATGAGTGGTGAGTAACATTCAATAGTAACTTTCCAAGTAAATTTCGATATATATTTCAATTCAACATGAATTAGTATAAGTTTTATAGTTTTAGTTTAATGCTACCGATAAGTTTTGAGTGGAGTAATATCTAGTAGTGTTCTTACTATGAGTTTTATATACTATTCTAGAATACATCCTATAAGTGTTGAGTAAGTTTAAAGTGTAGGGAAACTATAGCCATAATACTTTGAAGTGATCAATAAAGGATGAGGGTATTAAGAAAGAAAAATCAAATGAAAGAGAGGATAACCAATGAGTTATGCAGAAGGTGAGGAATGGTATGAAGTAAAACTGCAACTATTCAATGAGTGAAAAAAAGAAAAGTAGGATAGCATGAAAAATGGGTGCAAAGGACAAATCTATACTTCAAAAACATATGCTTAAAAGAAAAAAAAAGAGAGAAAGTGGTATGGAGCATAAAATGCAACCACTAAAAAAATGGGGAGAGTGGTATTGAGCATAAAATGCAACCACTAAAAGTGTTTAGCATCCTAGGTTACAGAAAAATGCCTTGAGATCAATCTTTTCAAAGCGTGCTCCATTTATCCTTTATACTTTATACTATACATAAGAGAAGGAAATATTCGAGCGAGCATGTAACACTTATATGAAGACACGATTCGGTTGGCCCTCCATTAAGAGCAAATGTTAGCAACTAGACTATATAAATTGCACATTACTAATTTGTGGGAAATTTTGAACTTTTACTTGAATCTTATACAACGTAGGAATGTGGTATTCACTACGATAGTTTTTCGCCAAATGAGTTACGAACTTGAATTACTAATTTATACACTTCTGTTGTGTTTAACTTGAGGACAAGGAAAAAGTTAAGTGTGGGGATGTGATAAGTGTATAATTACACTTATTATCATGATATTTTTAATCATAAAATGATATGGTTTAAAGTCATTTTATACTTCATATAAAAGATTTCACGTGGTATGTAGTTGTTTTTTATATAAGTCCAAAAACTAGGTGAATCTTGGGAGTAAAGTGATCAAAGATGGAACTCTATGTAAAAAGAGTGAAAAAGGTGCAAAAGAAAGATCGATAAAGTTGCAAAGAAGAATCATGAAGAAAAGCACATGTCATGATCATGACACCCATTCACGGTCTCGACTTGTCAATCTTCATATGTAGAAAGTTACAAACCAATGTTCATGATTGCGACATGTATATCGCGCTCGTGACTTGTGATGATTTTTGGTCAACTCTTCTCAACTACCAACCGCCGGATAAAAATGATCAATCGCCATCAATTGTCTGACTAAAAACATCTTTTGGAAGCAATCTAATCATGAAAAGGTGATAATCTATTGAAGATGAGGATATTCAATCACATTGAAGTGATGCAACTCTTCACCAATGGACATGACTCTTCGTTTGGATAGACTCAACCCTTCGCACTCTATAAATAGGGTTCAAAACCAACCATTTTTGTGGCATAACATGCATGGTGGGCAATGTATAGTAGTATGCGTGTATGATAGAAAGTGAAAATTATATAGATTTTGCTAGTTCAAAGTGTTAGTGAGAAAAATGTATATGTGATTCGATTCTTAATTTGATAACTAGATTTCTACAAAAATTCGAGCGATTGTTATATGAGTGTAATTGCAAAGCACTTATTAATAAAAGTTTTTGTTCTTCAACATTCATTTATTCGATATTCACAAAGAATAGCATCCTAGCGGAGGTTCTATATGAGTCAAGATCGAATTCAAAGTAGACACAGGAATTGCTGGAATTGATGACTCCCATTAAAAGAATGGATATGGTTTGATCAACTTTAGCTTTCACTTGCATAATTTACAACTTTACTTTGTTTTCTACTTATGCTTTCTATTTCGAAGTTTATGACATGTCTATGTGTCATAACGAGTATTTCGTCTTGCATCATTTATATTAATCAAGTTATATGTTTTCAAGTTGACTTTAAGAGTGATTTCGGGGTTAAGAAGATTGT
>CATIWQ010165360.1:0-27484 GCA_949673415.1 Euphorbia schlechtendalii | reverse complement strand
TTTAATGTTTTCTCATGTTATACTACTCTAATTTGAGCGATTCTTAACTTTATTGATATTAGAATAAGTTGAATTTTATATGTTCAGAGGAAACTTTTATGAGTTTCGGCTTTCTTCCGCATGAAATTTCCGTTTGAAGTTGAACTATGAAATCTGTTTTTGGGTGTTTTTCAGTTTGCACACTGTTCAGTTTTTTTAGTATAACTTGATTTATATTAATTGGATTTATGTGATTTTTGTGGCATTAAAAAGATAAGATATATGGCTAGGTATTTTAAGAATTAACTTTTTTGATTTGAAGATGTTTTAATGGAGAAAAATGCTTCGGAAGTCAGATCACGAAATTTGGAAATTTTTGAAAACATGAATGCTAATTTTATTATGTTTTATTGATATTTAATAATTGAAAATTTAAGGATTTGAGATCCTTAATACATGAATTTGTGTTGAATTATATTTATTATATCATATTGAAATTATAAGAATTTTTATATATTTATTGCCCTTAGTAAACGAGTTGAAAATGGGTCTGGGTAGATTGGCGCTAATAAAGGGGTACAGTACTGTATAAACAATTGGAGCTTTATCTCCGAGGCTTAGTGCCGATACTGTGATTACTGATTTCAAGAGCTTCGGCTTCGGGCTTTGTGGCATTATTAGGAGCTTCGACTTCGAGCCTTGTGCCGTTATTAGGAGCTTCGGCTTCGGGCTTTGTGCCGTTATTAGGAGCTTCGGCTTTGGGCTTGTCCGCCCCTGTACCCACTACCGTTATTCACTTCCTATTTTACTTTGGTCAAATAACATGATTCTAAGTTTGAATAATTTGATATAATTGTTATTATAGCTAATTGAGATTTATAATATTGGTTTAGTTTTATACTTATATCTTTATTTTTATATACTTTATTTTATAAAGTAATATACGTATTTTATTTGATAGCATTTTTGAGTTGAAATTAGTGTACACCACTAAGAAATTGCTTAGCTTGTAGTTATTTTTTACACGCAGATTCAGAAGCTCTGTAGATAGTGTGGACCGAAGTGGTAAAAGTGGATCAGCTTAAAGAGTACAAAAGGGAAAGGATTCAAGGTGGATTATTATTATTATTGTCATATAACATTTTGGTTTGTAAAATAATGACATGTATTAGTTAGTGTGGGGAGCGAGAATTGCATTTTGATAATATTTGAAATTTTTTTATATGAATATTGAAAGTCAATTTGTTTAAGTATTAATGTATACAAAATGGTGAATTGATAAGTTATTGATAATTACTGTTACCGTGACACTCCAGATCAGGGGGTGTTACATTTAGTGGTATCAGAGCGTGGTTAGGTGATTCTAGGATTAGCTTGTACATGTCATTTATGACTAAATATGAAGTATAAGTTATTGATCCACCTTGGTCCAATTTTCAAGAATAGGTGATGACTGATGAACAGAGAGTAATTATAGAAGAGGATGTAGAGAGTACATCACGTAGGGTTGGAGATGAGGAGGAAAAAAGGTGTGAGATTCCGCCACAACATAATCAACCTGAGATGCCTACTGCAACACAGGATGCTTTATTTCAATATATGATTACTGAAGTAATCACTCAAGAACTGAGGAATATACCTTAAATTCCTCCAATAACACCTCATAATGAAATAAGAGATAACCGAACCCCTCTCGAAATAATCAAGAAATTTTCTGCTAAGAATTTTAAGGGTGAAGCAATTGAGCCCGTGACTGTTGAAAAATGATTTGATCATACGAAATGGTGTATGGACAGGTTTCACTTTACAAAAATAATTTTAACACATGTCAAAAAATTATACACTAGAGATGAAATATAAATGGTGCACAATAATTTTTGTCAAGGGTAAACAATAAAAAGATGATTTAAGGTTTCACTATTTTTAAAGAGTTTGTCGTACAATTACAGTTAAATTCTAAACTTGTTTGAAAGTAAAATTTGTCATAAAATTTACGAATAAATTAAAAAATATAATGTATATTAGTGATGCATTTTGAACTTGTTTGAAAATTAAATTTATTTTATAAAAACCATAAATTTCTAAAGCGTACTAAAATCGTGATATATAATATTTCATTATTAAAATTAAATCTTAAGAATATTAAATAGACTATTCTCTCTTTCCTTAATAAAAACTTAGTAATGCTGAAAATAGATTTTCTTAGAAAAAAAATCATATACCATTTTAAGGGTACATAATTATAACCTCCCTGTGTTTTGCACTATTACACTACTATCTTCCTAAATTTTTTCACTACAACTTAAACTTTCATGTATTTATTTTCCATCCAACTATTACCTCATTCCGTTAAGTTTTATTATTTTTCCATCCAATAAGCTGACATGGCATATTTCAATGACAAAACTGCCCTTCTATTCTTTCTTTATTAATTTACGTTAGTTTTTGTCTCTATAAACTCCATGTTTGTCTTACTTTCTCCTCTCTCACATGAAATTGCTCTTCAATTTCGTATTCTAAATCCTGCTTAGTTTTCTTGCTTTTCGATTCTCTTCCTAATGTATTCTCGAGAGTTAGTTTCAGGGCATGAGTTCTATCAATTTCGTTTATTTTATTTATTTTCAACAAATAGTTCTAAATCTAACAATAATCTGCATGAGTGTTAATAATAAATTACAAATCAGTTTCAGTTTTTATGGTATTGGTAATTTGGTTGCATTGACATGTAAAATTATTCCTTTTCACGTTTTTAGTTCATTTGGACAAATTGAGTCCAAAAATTGTCAGTTCTTGAGTCGGTGTTGTACTTCTGAGGAAGGAAAAGGGCGTCACACATAATATACTTTGCACGGCATCACATATTGAGATTAGGGTTTATGGTAAAAGTTTAGTTGTTTAATAGTAGAATTGAAATAGAGAAATAAAACAATTAAAATATCTTATTTGAAAACACGAAGTTTCATCCAACTACACTGCACGTGATCTTCTATTTAATAATTTTGATATATTTTGCATATTATGATATGGTAAAATAGAATTGAAAGTTACAAGCACTGTCATTTATGAAGCATTGTGCCTGCTATTTATTTTCGTAGTGGCTATTGTTTAGTACTGTCAGAAAATTAATAATTAGAAACAAATTTTCAAAATCAAGTTAGGAATAAATAAATGTTAATGTTATAGTTAAATAGTTCCGCCTTCAAGTGGGTAATAAATAAATGTTAAGGATCTCGGTTGAAGAGGAAAAGTGAGAGTTGAATGGAATAAAGAATAGATAAAAATGAAAGGAATATGACCGAGGATGGGTCTAAGGAAATAGGGGCAAAGATCATAGCATTAGATTGATTTGAGATTTTTGGAGAAAAGGAAATGACAAAAGAAGAAAATATCAATTAGCATAGGTAGAAGAAGAATCATAAAATAATGTAAATTAACAAGGAAAGAATAAAAGGGTAATTTTATCATTGAAATATGCCACATCAACTAATTGAATGAAAACGGTATGCCACATTACAAAGTATTGGAAGGTTTAAGTTGTAATAAAAAATTTAAAAAAGATAATAGCACAATAGTGTGAGGTTCAGGATCTTATAATTATTTGCCCTACTTTTAAATTTCATTTTTTTTTCTTCTAGAAGGTTTTGATTAATAAGCATAACTATGTGCGTTTGTTTCCCAAGTGGACCCAACTGCCCTGCCCCTTCCATTATTTGTTGCTGCCTTCACAACCCTATGTCGGGACCTATCTTATCTTTTTAATTTATGACTCAATATAATAGTATTTAGTTAAACACTAATCAAGAAAATTATTATATTTCTTTAATTACTGATTCTGCTTTCTGTTCTAGAAGTAGCGGTTGTGAAACATTTGTTTGTTTTCAGTCCTCCAAAATAAGATAAAATACATTAATTGTCTTTGTTTTTATTCATAGACTTTTCAAAATATCTTCCACGCATAATTGTACTTAATTTTTTAATTACTGGATGAGTTCACTTTATTGAGCTGAATTTTTTACTATTCATGAAACTAAAGCTCAATTTTTAGATGTATTTCGCTTTGTTGGGAGAATCACGATCGTTGTTCATAACTTCTTCATACAATTTTCAAGCACTTATTGATAACGTGGAGTTAAAAACCGAAGCTTTATTAAGAAGTTATAACTATACTAGATGAACTAGCCATTACATGGGAAGAAATAAATAATTAAAAGATAATTATGACAATTAACACTAACTTAGTTGACATAATTCAACTTTCAAATAGTTTAATTATAATAATTGTCCATTTCTGTTATCACTATCACTAGGTTCAAACACAAGAGCTCTATAAGTAATAATTTAACACATTTTTGGCTACTTCCATTATTGTTCTTTCCCAAATGATATTATTTAAACTAATTGGTCTTAATCAATTTATAGAGTATAGACTAATGGCTGATCCAGAAAATTTTTATCGTGACGTCCATATATATCATACTAAATTTTTTTTATATTATTCGTAAAATAATTTGTAAATAACAATAATTTTTTTAGAGCAAGTCCAACTTATTTTCCCCATTTTCAATTCCTTAAATTCCATTTTGCGGAATCTACAGTATTTTTACTCCAACCATCTTTCCCGTTTTCCATTTACATTTTAGATTCACATAAAGTAATATTACTTTATCATTATTATATTAATTTATTTACAACAAATCTATTTCCAATAATAAAAAAGTATCAAACAAATTAAAATAAAATAAAATTAAAAATATATATCAATATAATAAACATTTCCCATTTTGGGGATATACCATATGAAGAATGGTTGAACTTGATCATTCCCCACATTCATTCCCTATTTTGGAGAATTCTCTAAAACGAGGAACCATTGGACTTACTCTTACTATACAATAAAATTTTAAAAGAAATAAAAGAAAATGCAGGTGAATTTATGAAGATATATAGATATTTAGTTAGAAAATGTATTTTTTTCTAAGATAAATAAATAACTTTAATACTAATACGAGATCCATTCATAATTTTTATGAGTCCAAGTACATTTTACCCATAAATTTTTACTCAAAAAATGTGGGGGTCCAAAGGAACCACATCCTCCTATCACTAGTATAGACATTGCGATTTTTTAAGTTTCAATGTCTCATTATATCCATGAATTCCAATGTTATTATCCATCTACATTTATGATCACAAAATTCAGCAAGAGTTTTGATTTTTCTCGTTGTTCTTTTTTATTTTCTGCACAAAGGAGATACTAAATACTAGAGACTGTTTTTTTGTGAATTTTATTTTTTAAAAAACCAATAGATTTCACAATGGACCAAAAAAGTTCCTCATATTTTTGAAGTGAAAAATTTCGGAATATCGTTTTTACTATTCTACCTTATATTATGATATCACATCGAAATTGGTTAATATCGTTGTGTGCAATCATAATACAATTCTGAAAAATAGTAAATATCAGTAAATAATTAGCTATGACAATAATATATAATAAAACACAAAGAAAAGAAAACATAAAAACCTTCAACTTAGTTAGTCAGCCTGTTAATAAACTTATATAGTAATGCATAATAAAATTAGTTTAAATTTCAAATTATAGGTAGCATGTATAATTCATAAAATTTGCATGCCTTCTCTTTAACGCAAAGGCTGTACCACAAATGTCCTTGACTATATCGCTTTACTGTGATTGGTAGTTGAATGACTTGTATATTGTAAAATAGGAAATACATTATAATAACGTCAAATGAATTAACCAAACGCCAAAAGATTCTGTAATATATTTTGTCTGATAGAAGATTTGTAATATATACACACACACCTTATTTTAAAAGTAATTTCAAGTATATCCTTTTATTTTGTTGATATCTTGAGAGATTAAACTAAGATTTTCTTCTGAAATCTGTAATTTGAGAGAGTCAACCTCATATAATCACTGTTCGAAAGCTACAGTGCTGCCCAACTTATACCATTTTCCATTATTTAGATAGATTCGTGTTAAACCCCTGATTCTTTTAAACATACGTATAAAATATTGAGAAAAAGATATTATTAGAGACCACTAAAGTAAAAAAATTATGTAGTTTTCATAATACGACTAAACAAATACATAATTAATAGAAAAATAATAGTTTTAATGTTGATAACAGAACAGTGAATTTGATTCCACTGATTATGCTAATAAAAAGAATCATGTGTACATTCTTTTAATTATAATGAATAAAAGGAGTTTAATTTGGAAATTCTTTTCCAACCATTTAAATTCAAAGGACTGTACACTAAAAACATAGCAATTTGAAATTTTACTTATAATAATTAATTAAGTTCAGCGGATTATACCACTAACAATTAAAACATGAATATAATTATCTTAAAAGGATTCAAATTGCCATAAACATATTTTTCCTTTCATTACGTTCATCCCATGCATTTGTACATATATTGTTGTATGATATTAGTATAAAATGGAACCGAATATAAGCATATAACTAAATTTCATTAAAAAGAACTTTTCAATTTTAAACAAAAACAAAAATAAATACTTTGATGAAACTTTTGCATATCTCACAGTTACAGAGTGCCTACTTATAGCCAGCCAACTCTTCATTCATTTTCCAAACTCAAATACAAGCAAACAAACGTTACTCTTTTCTCAATTGATTTCTGTTCCTATATCCTTTTTCTTGTTCTTCAATTATTAAGATTTATATTCAAATCCTTCATCTTTGTGTATCATAATCCTGTGTTCAATGGGACAAGTGATGAGCAGTATGAAGAATCCCCAAATTCTACTGCAATCAAACAAGGGAGGAGTTGAACAACATCAACAACTCATTCCAGGGCTTCCAGACGAGGTTGCTATGGAGTGTTTACTGAAAGTTCCGTACCAATTTCATTCTACTATGAAATCAGTTTGCCGCAATTGGCAATCTTTGGTTTCCGATCCTTGTTTCTATCAACTAAGGCGCAAATCTGGTTTATCAGAGGATCTTGTCTCCCTTGTTCAACCTATTTCCGATCATCTCGAAACCTCCGCCTCCGCCGCCGCTGTGAAAGAGGAGGAGAAACAAGACGAAGGAGATAATCAGAAGCAGATCTGCAGCCCGCCTCAGTTTGCGGTTAGTATATATAACGCTACCTATAATACTTGGCAGAGAACAAGGCCTCCGAGCGGAATCCCGATGTTTTGCCAATGTCTAGCACTTCAATTTTCCGGTAAAATACTGTTCATAGGCGGCTGGGATCCGGCCACTCTGGAACCGGTGCCGGATGTGCACATCCTCGATCTCAGCGGCGGGATGCGGTGGAGACGCGGTGCTTCGATGTCCGTATCCCGCTCTTTCTTCGCTTGTGCTGTGATTGGACCGTCCACTGTGTACGTGGCGGGCGGGCATGACGGGCAGAAGAACGCGTTGAAATCGGCGGAGCGCTATGACGTTGATAAAGATGAATGGAAAATGCTGCCGGAGATGGAGGAGGAAAGGGACGAGTGTCAGGGCCTGGCCTGGGAGAACGAGTCAAAGTTTTGGGTAGTGAGCGGTTATGGGACTGATAGCCAAGGCCAATTTAGGCCGGATGCTGAATGTTTTGACCCTAGCACCGGTTCATGGTCAAAGATTGACGGAATTTGGCCATTTTCAAACAGTAGTCCGAGGGGAGCCACCGCTGCCGTTTCAGTCAACAAGAATCAGAACCAGTGGTGGTGGTTCTTGGCCGGAGAACAACAGCAACAGCAGGAGAGATGGGAGAAAGTGAATTCAATTCCGGTTCCGGATTCAATAAATGGAGCAAACCCGTTTGTGGTTAATCTTGGAAACAGTGATCAGAAGGAGAAGCATAGATTGATGGTAATGAGTGGCAATTGCGGGAGATCATCATCATGTTCTTCAGAAGGGGAAGGGGCATTTATGTTGGAGAGAGAGAACAGTAATGGCAGTGACAAATGGAACCATATCCAGAGTCCGGCTGGGTTTTCCGGGTTTCCATTTTCAGCTTCTTATCTTCGAATCTGATCATGTAATTTTTGGGGTTTTAATATAAGAAATCAAATTTTGTTTTGACTTTGGTGTGAACTGATGAGAGTGATGAAAGGGCAGAGTGAGGTGTGTTGTGTTTAAAATTTGAGTTGAAGAGGGCTTAGTCAGCTGCTTAAAGAGATTAGAGAAGTACATGTACACTAACGCTTTTGGTAGTGAGCTTTGCTTTGGTTAATGCTACTCAATCGTATTATGATAACCGTTGACTGGTGTGAGAGCCTTACTACCTTATATTTTTATTTCTCTCGTAAACAGAAAAACTTAAGGCTTCCCTTTGTAAAGGAAGGGAAGATGACTCTCATGCTTGGGATCAAGAATTGTTAAGATTTTGCTTGGGAGGGGGATTTTGAAGGGTTTGTAAAGGAAGGGAAGATGACTCTCATGCTTGGGAGCAATAATTGTTATAAATTGATTGGATTGCACGGAATCCATCTTCCCCTTGGTTCCTATCAATTTGCAAGTTTGCAATCCCACTAAATTGGTGCGAAACGGGGGGAGGGCGTGTATAATTACAAAATGTATCCTTGTTTTTTATATTTCTCGTGAATATATTTGTCAGTAAAGGATAGTTGAGTAATTTCAATATCAACTTTACTTTATGAAACTATCCATCCTCCCAAACATAATATTATACCATCCTTTATATTTCAATCAAATTCTATCCCTCACTTTCTTTTCCTTTCCTTTACGATTCTTTTCTACGTTACTCTCGAGGAGGCCCTGAAGCAATTGAAACTCGTACAGGGTTCGTTCTAGCTTGATCATCTCTTCTTTTTTAAGAGGGATTCACTATCACCAGTTTTATCACTGAAGTGGATCTCCATTGAATGTGGGAATTTCCTGGTCTTCTCTCAATACTAATATAAATCACCATCGAACTAGGTTAGCTCCTATATCAGGAGGAAACTGTTAAGCCTAACTATCCAAATTTATTTACGATGTTTTAGACATAACAATTCAAGTTAAACGAGAGTTATCATTGAAAAATTAAGATTTGTTATTACAACTTTTTTGAAAAATAAATTATACTTTCCCTTTACAACCATTGTATTAATAAATATGTTTTCTATTATGACTTTGTTTCGTACAAAATTATAATTACTTTGCACATTTCAATACAACCCGTTTGATAATTTAAAATATAAGTCTTTAGTGGGATATACAATATATCAAGAGGTTTCTTTTAACCACGGATTTATGTGCCTTTTGAAACTGCACCAAATTAATGTTGTTGCTGCTATTTGCTATTATAGTTTATTGTTACGGTTCGTCGTTATTATTTAATACTAATATTTGTTTAATGTTTGGTAAATATATGATTTACGATTATTTTTAAAAATGTTAAATGACCTCAATGAACATATTTTATTTTCAAAATAAATAAATAAATAACTTAAGATTATTTTGAATTAAATTAACTGAAATCTCATAATGACTTATTGAAAAGTTGAATTTTGATTTGGCATGGAAAAAGAGATAAATCCTTCTTAAAAAGCAACTTCTACACTCTTTAAGTCTAACTAAACATTTTAGGGAAAAAAATTTCTCCGCCCCCAATTTCCTCTCCCCTTCTCTGTTTTTCATTCAAAAACTGCAAAGTGTCAATTTTTATGGGATAAAAGTTGAAAAAATAAGAGAGAGAAATTAAAACTACTAGAATATGATAAAATTGACACTTATCAATTTTTGAATGGGAGACAGGGAAGGGGACAAGGAACACGGGACATATGATTTTTTTTCACATGTTAGTAGTCTCCTTTTTCTTTTAAAAAATGATAAAGAAGTCTTCTATGATGCTACTAAACAGGTTAAACAACTTTGAAAGTTCTTTTTGAGGTTTACATTACCATATCCTAGTAAATAGATGCTCATTTTAGTCATTTCATAATTAAATAACAAAATCACTACAATAAACAACAATGATAAACCGCAAAAATAAACAACACCAGCAACAACAAGCAAAAGCAATTTTACCAAACAAGGCCTTTGACATTCATAGAATAAATCATGATCTTCTTCAATATTGTATTAATTTCTTCTTGGACAAGTGCAGTAACAATTGAACTGAAAAAATGCCATTAACTATTAGTGGTGGGGAATTCAACTCCAGTCATTCATGTTTTTTATTTTCATTAGAATTGAAATGAAATTAAATAAATAAATAACTGAAAAATGGAGGTTACTTTGGAATTTAAAGTGGGTTTGGCCTTGCGGTAAAATAAAATCCAGTCCACTTTCAAGTTTCAAGTTCAGCACCGCAAGTTTTCCCTCCCTCTCTCCCTCTCTATCGCCCTTCTCAAGATCTGTTCTTTCTTCTGTCCCTCTGCTATTCTTCTTCTTCTTTCATTTCCTTTCTCTCTTCTTTTTTTTGTATGCCTTTTATTTCCCCTGTTTCACTTTAGGTTATTTTTCTCATCTTCGAGAATTACACATTTCTCGAACTTCACAAATCATTTCTTTATCTTGCTACATTTTTCTTCTCATTTCAACCCTAATCTCCATTTATTTCCGGTCTTCTGCTTCTTCGCATACTACGGAACTTAACAACTCTATTTCGATGCTGACTTCCTGCAAATTCTGTACGCGGTGTGGGTAGTTTACTTTACAATTCATATTTTCAGGCCATGCCTCCAAAGAAAAAGGTAATTTCAACTCACTCAAAATATTTGCCCTTCCCCGTTTTTCGGTTACTCTGTTTACTTTAATTGAGATTTCACTGTTCATCGTCTACAATTCTCTGTTTCTGGTTATCAAGTCTGCGGTAGTTTGATATAAAACGTGGCACTCGATTTATTTTGGCCCCCAACCAAAAATACTGATTGCAATGGGTGAAATTGTTCATAATTGATTTTTTTGTATAGAAACATGGTGTATGGAAGCATGTCGGATACTGGATTTTATTTTGGTCCCCAACCAAGAAAATTTGTTGCAATGAGTGAAATTGTTCATAATTGAATTTTGTATAGAAACATGGTGTATGGAAGCTTGTAATGGAATTCTCCTTGTTCTTCTTTCTCCTGTATTCTTTTCTTTGGTTCTCATTGGAATACTTAACAAATTACCGTCTTTTGTACCTTTTCTGTTGTGTGACCGTCATTTGTGTGATTTTATTTATTAATTCATGTTGGGTTCATCTAGGGTTTTCTCCTTTCATTTGTATGTTATTATGTTATGTTCAATGGAATGGTTATTGGTCTATTACGTCGTCAGAAAACTTGAAGAAGTTTGTGAGTGAGATGTTTTTGCCTTTCTTTGTTCATCAGAAATTTGACTTGGAATATCACCATATTGAAAATGCTTTCCACAAGTTGCTGAATCAGATAAGGAATCAGGTCGAGTTTGAGCTGCCGGAGTGGGTAAACAAAAGGAAGCAACCATTCACCATCATAAGGCGCAGTATCCTCTACTTACTAGTTTACTTCTGCAAAATATATTGATTTCTTTTATCACCATGACATGTGTTATCTGAATATATCTTTGTAATTGCATTGTTACTTTTGTTACCTGGTCCTATCATCATACAACCTTCAAATATCCGCCCCTTTTTCTTTGTTGATATTGACATATTTAGATGTGCACAAAGTCAAGAAAATCAAAAGACGACTTGAGGATGATGGCATATTTTGTTCCTGCAGTCCCTCACCTGGTTCTTCTGTTGTGTGTGGCAGAGATTGCCATTGTGGGTAAGATTTTCCTTCTTCACTTATTTTCCCTCTAAGCTGTTAATGATAAATTTAAGGGGCTGGCAAAGAGTTCTCATTTGGTTTTTGTATTATGCTCTTTGATATAATGCTACTAGATTTGAATAAGTTTTGTGTCCCTTTGGTTAGAGGAGACTCAAGCTTGATTCTTGCTTTTATTCAGCTTTCTGCTTTGCGTACTGTTGTTTGTTCTATGTGTACATTGCATTAGTCTTTTTTTTAAAGTTAGAATTATGATCCTTGAGCCTTTTTTTATTTCCTTTTTAACATTCTTTTGAGAGAGAGAGAGAGAAATGCATTTACATGATTTTCCAGATTCGTTAATTAGCAGGTCCTTCTGGTGTATGATTGATTATTGTGTAATTTTATCGATGCCTTTTCATTTTCACTGTCGGGGGGAGAACTTATGGTTCTTGCTTACTAATTATTCTATGCATATGGAAACTCTTGTTGATAAGCCCAAAACTCGAGCGAACTATTTTAACTATCTATTTCTACCAACTATTGTTTAACTGTGACAAGAAACATCATTTAAATAATTTCTTGTGCCATATGTGACTGCTTTGTAACTGGGGTAGGTTTTTTAATATTTAGACTTTGACTTCATTTAGAATGCATTGTTGTTTTTTTGTGGGAATTTTTTTTATCTGAAACTTCTAAGTTCTATCCTAGAAATTAGATTTTGTACTCTAATTGTTATTTTGCCCTCAGGATGCTACTGTCTAGTTGCTCTTCTGGTTGCAAATGTGAATGTAATACTTCATGCCTAAATAAACCATTCCAACAGCGTCCTGTGAAGAAAATGAAATTAGTAGAGGTATATGACATATCTTTCTTTTGCATATATAATGCATATTTTTGAACTTTTTGGTAGTTCCTCTTGTGTAACTTGCGGAAAAGTAAAATTATATAAGTAATGGAGAGGGCTGAAATGATGCTAATTGCTATGCATAAGGACTAATAATCTATAGTTGCAAGCAATCTAGAAGTAATGCATTATATTACCTTTTTGTGTTAGTATAATGAGTGCCTCTGTCTTCAAAACACATTATTGTGCTCTTAAACTCACTCAGACATACAAAATCACTTCTGTAGACAGTATCTAAAATTCCTTGTTTCTTAGATATTTTCAAAAATATTGATTTTTTTTTTCTAGTATTTATGGTCTAACACTTGACATTTTGTAATACATTGTGTGATTTGCATAAAGTTTTATTTCACATTTTACATTCGAAGTAAAAGTAAAAAAAGTATTTCTTGTAGACTGAGAAATGTGGATCCGGAATTGAAGCCGATGAAGATATTGAACGGGGGGAGTTTGTGATAGAGTATGTTGGAGAAGGTAAGATTTTTAAGAAATTGTGTGATTACTTTTACCTCTTTTCAAGTTAAAATTTATACATTTTTTTGCATATTTTCTGTTCCATGTATCATTTACTGTTAAATGCTGCAGTTATTGACGATAAGACTTGTGAGGAAAGGCTTTGGAATATGAAGCACCGCGGTGAAAAGAATTTTTATCTGTGTGAAATAAATCGAGATATGGTAATCGATGCAACATACAAAGGAAACATGTCGAGATACATAAACCACAGCTGTTGTCCTAATACTGAGATGCAGAAATGGTTTCATTCTGACCTTATTCTAACATTCAATTTTATTTATTCTCAAGGACCATTCTGACCTGTTTACTTACTACATTTTCTTGATATTTTTTTGAAGGATAATTGATGGTGAGACAAGAATTGGTATATTTGCAACTCGTGATATAAAAAAGGGCGAGCCTCTCACCTACGATTACCAGTACGAGTACTTGCATTGTATTTCTAAATTTTGGTAGCCCAATCTAATAATAGTAGCAGGTTTGTTCAATTTGGTGCAGATCAAGACTGCCATTGTGGTGCCCCTGGCTGCAGGAGAAAATTAGGGGTTAAACCCAGCAAACCTAAGTTGGCCTCAGATGCTGCTTTAAAATTGGTAGCATGCCAAATGGCAGCGGCCTCTCCCAAATTGAAATCAATTTTATCCAGAAATGATGTACGTACAGGATAGGAGGATATAAATGAGTGTTATATATTGCTTTTGCATCTTATGCCTTTTCTGGTGTTATCATTTAAATTGAGCGAAAGGCTGATCTTGAAATTTATTTTTGTTTTAAGGTTCATCAAAATGGAGGGTTTCATGGAGGTAAGCAGAAGTACCGTGTTATTTTGATGCTTTGCCTATTTGCCTTTTGGGATCATATGGTATGATACAGTTGAAGAGGATGCTTTCTCATTTGTTTTGCCATTTTCCTTTGGTTTCAGGTTCCTCCAAGCATGTATGTATGAACGGACAAACATACAATCGTAACTGCATTGGAGAAGTGATCACAATATTACGATCAGAAAATGAAAGGTAGTTTATGAATTTCATTTCATTTCATTTTCCAATCAAAATGATTTTTTTTATTTTTAATGGACACCATTGTAGAAAACTTTTAAGATCTGCATACTTGAGCTTTTACTGTAGAAAATTTGAAATGCTTCTGAAACTACACCTTATATATTAGATGTAAACTTTTATCTTTATTATTTTGATTCCCATGTAACTCTTATGATTATCTTAAGAACAGTTTTGAATCATGCTAGTTTTTCTCAAATAAGATATGGTTCTGTCAGCCAGAACATGCTTGCAAGTGATTGGATGATTGATTTCTTTTCATATAATCATTTTCTTTTCGTTTGGTAATTAGAATTTTTAGGCTCTGTTTAACATATGGAGTGGCTAATTAATTCATTTCCACTCTTGAATCCCAGAACATTTGGTATGATTATACGGTTTGACAAGCTTACAAGAAAGCATGCGGTATGAGTAATCTCCTCTGTGTTATTGAATTTGTGATGCGAAATGCCATTGGATCCCATCTAACTTGGTGTCCTTTTTCAGGTAATGTTTGAAAATGGCGATGTTAAATTTGTAGACATGTCAAAAGAAGATTGGCAATTTGTAACTAAGTGATTCAGTTCCAGGTAATATAGATGGCCTTCCTCTTGTAAAGACTTTGAGTGCATGATAGATGAAATACCGAATTAATGTTATAGCTTCGTGGGTATGCGAATTTGAAATCACCCTCTTTTTCAACCAAAACGACTGTTAAAATGAAGAGAAAGAGGTAGAACCATGTTGCGACCAAAATTAAGGAAGATTTTGAGTGCTCTGTTTTGTTGTTTTGTCACATGAAAGAAAATAAGTAGTTTCTTAACAATAAATGAGTAACGTTATTGACGTTAATTGTTTGTATTGTATGTTGCTGTTTTGTAGGTGAGAATGAATGATTGAAGAAGTATAATCGGGATCATGTTGTATTGTTAAGTGTACAATTGTGTTTTAGTTACAAAGAACAGCATGGAAGCGAGAATGTTACAATTGTGTTTTAGTTACAAAGAACAGCATGGAAGCGAGAATGTGTTGTAGGATACCATTCACTTCTCCCTAGAGACAATAAGCAATTATTGATGACAAATGTAATGAATGAATTACAATCTGTTGTATTGCATGTATGCGTTTTATGTCCCACAATACTTGTAGTATTGTAATAACTTTGGCAGGGAAGATGGGATATAAAAGTGGTTGTGCGATTAATTTGCGAGGAGAAGGCAATGGGGTTGGTATGGTTTGTTAGGGCCCCATCCACCCACCCACAAATATTACTTTTTCCAAGTCCAATTGTTAATTTTATATCCAAGATTTTTTAAAGGGACTATACGGATGGTTTTTTTCTTCTAAAAATATATTTTACTATTTTGTATTTTTTATATAATTAGTCAGACGAAATTCCATGTTTGTTAGTAAAACACTTTAATTAACTATTGCCAGTACTAGTATTTATCTGCTAAAATGAGTGTCATCAATTATTTTTCAAAATGACAAGACTGATGAGAAAAGTAATCAAAATCAATGAAAGACCATGTTTATTGATTTTTTTTTTTTATTATTAAAGATTGAAAAATGAACATTTTAGCTAGTGTTCCAATTGAAAGGTTGTCTATTATATTAATTAATTCCACCAATACTGTGATGTTGATATCATTGGAAATGATGGGCAACGAAAGAGGCGAGTATTTACAAATAAATCGTAAGAATTTGAATTCGTCGGCCCAATGAATCGTGGTTGGTGATGAAGCTCACCAACTTGTTGGATCCAAATCTCTGTATATATATGCATCTATAAAACAATTCAGATTTGCATTTGTGATTCATAATTATACCGTAACCAGGCTCCGCCCCATCTTGTCGGTGCCAATTCTACTTCCCCTTGCTCCAAAATGAAGGTCATTGACAAGATTAATGCAGCTGTAGGAGGAGCTGCCACTGGTGCCCATGCCAATAGAGGGGACTCCGATAAGGTCGTTTTCTCCTTCGAATTCTTTCCCCCTAAGACTGATGATGGAGTTGAAAATCTCTTCGAGAGGATGGATCGAATGGTGGCTCACAATCCTACATTCTGTGATATCACTTGGGGTGCCGGTGGCTCCACCGCAGATCTGACTCTTGAGATCGCTAACAGGATGCAGAATATCATCTGTGTTGAGACTATGATGCATCTTACCTGTACTAACATGCCTGTTGAGAAGATTGATCATGCTCTTCAGATTATCAAGTCTAATGGAATTCAGAATGTTCTCGCTCTTCGTGGTGATCCTCCTCATGGCCAGGATAAGTTCGTCCAGGTTCAAGGCGGATTCGCTTGTGCTCTTGATCTGGTAATTTTAATTCTGATTTGATTTGGATTTAATTGTTCTTGTTTGTGAAATTTTGATTATATCCTTGTCATGCTATCTATCTGTAGGTCAAACATATTAGATCTCAATATGGTGACTATTTTGGCATTACTGTTGCTGGTTATCCAGGTGATTTTTCTGCTACCTTTTGCTTCTTAGTGAGATTCATTTCTTTATGCTCATACTGGTACATGTTTTTAGAGGCGCATCCGGATGTAATTGAAAGCAATGGATTGGCTACACCAGAAAATTACCAGAAAGATCTTGAGTATTTGAAGCAAAAGGTGTGATGTGACGCCATACTTTGGAAATATTACTCTTGTTGAGGTTTTGGAGTTTTGGATTTGGATTGATTGGTGTGTTCATTTCACAGGTTGATGCTGGAGCTGATCTAATCGTCACACAACTATTCTATGATACTGATATTTTCCTCAAATTTGTTAATGACTGTCGTCAAATTGGAATTAGTTGTCCTATCGTTCCTGGAATCATGCCCATTAATAACTACAAGGGTTTCATAAGAATGACTGGTTTTTGCAAAACAAAGGTATGCTACTCCATGATGGTTATTTTTTCCACTTAAATTCAGGTGTATTAATGATCAATTGTTTGTTTTTCTTCTTTTATTGTCATGTTTAGCAGCTGACGATATGTTATTAGGTGCATAATTATAATTTATGTACAACAGCAAATATATTGTCGATTAGAACTGTTGGTACTCCAAATTATGGACTTCAAATGGTAAGCAGCAGTTAGACGGATGAATAGAGGTTTGAGTAACTGTGAATTATACTGCGTAAACATAACAGAGGAAGAGGTCAACACACAGTTTGCTATATTTCCAGGACTATTATATCGTATTGCATTGCATAGATTTTGCTGTATATGTGCTGATTCTTGTTTTAATTTATTTAAGTTCAAATTTTATGAATTTATCAATACCATTTATGCAACTTGGCTTTCCTGTAAATCTTAAGACTTAAAATGCATTATCTTATGTTACGGAAAAGCATGCTCTACTCCATATCAATAACTTTTGCTTCCTGACTCTAGGATCATATATTGTTTAATATGGAAAAGCATTTAAATTGAAATTTGGGGTTTTGATGTATAAATGTTTGTGATGTAACTAGCAACAACTACCATTCTAACTAATATATTTACTTTCATGATTTAGATACCAGCTGAGGTTACTGCTGCATTGGAACCAATCAAGGACAATGAAGAAGCTGTCAGAGCTTATGGAATTCACCTTGGAACAGAAATGTGTAAGAAGATTATGGCTCATGGCATCAAGACATTGCATCTTTACACCCTAAACATGGAGAAGTCAGCTTTGGCTATATTAATGGTTATTTTCTCATGTCTAAATGCTTTCTTCTATAAGTTAATGCTCATAGAATACTTTGCTATATTTTTTCTGATCTCTAACCAGGGAATTCTATTGGCAGAATCTGGGTTTGATTGAGGAATCTAAAATCAGTAGGTCATTACCATGGCGGCGCCCGGCAAATATCTTCCGTGCCAAGGAAGATGTCCGCCCAATCTTTTGGTGTGCATTCTCATGACATGCCATCTCTAATATTGTATCTCACATTATAAAACTATAAATCTGTGAGAGTGTCTAACTTCTCTTCGAATTTATAGGGCTAACCGTCCCAAAAGCTACATTACCAGGACCTTGGGCTGGGAGCAGTACCCTCATGGCCGATGGGCTGATTCTTGTAATCCATCGTATGGTGCTTTAACTGACCATCAGGTAAACATGATCCTTATTTTAATATTTTAACTCCACAATTTATAGAATATTTCTAAGTGAAATTCCAGCATTTCTGTCTTGCTGTTGCAGTTCTTTATTTATTTTTATTTTTATGATGGCAATTTGCAATCATATTAATTTCAGATCGAAATTGGGAGAGGGAATCATAGCAACGTATCTAAATCATCTTGATAATTTTGTTTTTTCTTCGTTTTAGTGAAATTTTTTGAAGGGCGACAAGGTCTAAAATTTTTGAAGTGTGCACTACCCATGATAAATATTCAACTTCACCTTTTTCATTAAAAAGATTTTGAGGAGTTCCGTTTCTATTTTTTTTACGTCTGAGATGCAATTCCTCTCCCTTTGAGGTTACAAGATTTTCTAACGACTCTGACCTAGTTTGTTTAATATCAAATCTTTTACACTTTTAATATTACTTAATTCCCCCTTGTCGGGACCTAATATTAAATTTAGTTTTGGAAAGGAAATTGGCTACATCTACCTAACAGTTAATGATTAAATCCCTAATTGGATTTTGTAATAATTTCACGCCTCTTGATTTTTTTGTAGTTCCTAATTAAAAGTCCTATAGTGACTTCTTTTTCCAAAAATTATCATTGTTCTATTTAAAATTTCTCATGAAAAACCAATATAATCGACCACATTTAGTGTGAGATTAAGACTTGGTTGATTGATTCAAAGTAACCTGACCTGTCCTTCTATGGTTCAGTTGAGGTTCCAATTTTTCTGCCGTACGCATATATGAAATGGGATTCTTCATTTTCTGTGCAGTTCATGCGACCACGTGCACGTGATAAGAAGCTTCATGATGAATGGGCTGTTCCCTTGAATGGCGTTGAAGACATTTACGAGGTAGATTTTCAACCAGTATGATTTTATCTATCCAACCAGGTGTGACTATACATTCTGATGTTTCATTTACTTTTAAATATTAGAACTTCAAAAAATACTGCCTGGGCAAGTTGAAAAGTAGCCCATGGTCAGAATTAGATGGCCTTCAACCAGAGACAAAGATCATTAATGAACAGCTTGGCAAGATCAACTTGAAGGGATATTTGACTATCAATAGTCAACCTGCAGTCAATGGGGAAAAATCTGACTCCACATCTGTTGGTATGTCATTAGTGTGTTTGAGCTTGATCTTTCCTATTAATGTATCCTAGGATTCTGGTTAGAAATCTATGAGTGGTTTTTAATGTATCAATATACATCGGAATGAGGTGGGTTAGATAATTATGAACTGCAAAACTCAGAAAATTGCTGTTGCTTTACAACTTTTTATATTACTACTCCTTCCAGGAGTAAATACATACATCAAGGTGTTATCTAAGTCAGAAGTGCCCAGTAAGGGAATGGGACAAAAATATCGCATAAGTACTGTAGTTTTGTTTTCAAGATTCTATACTATTAAAGATTCATTTTTCTTGTTTCTCTGACTGGAAAATTCAGTCATATGATGGAAAAAACTTGAATCTTTTTTACTCTAGATTTTTGAAATGGGCAAGACTACATCTTTAACTTACATTACCTACATCAATTAATGTTCTGCAGGTTGGGGTGGACCAGGGGGCTATGTTTACCAAAAAGCTTATTTAGAGTTTTTCTGCTCTGCTGAAAAGCTACACGCTCTTGTTGACAAGATCAAGACTTGCCCTCAATTAACTTACATAGCTGTGAAGAGAGGAGGCAGTTTGCAATCCAATGTCGGGCCGAATGATGTGAATGCAGTAACATGGGGAGTTTTCCCAGCAAAGGAGATAATCCAGCCAACTGTTGTTGATCCTGCTAGCTTCAATGTGTGGAAGGACGAGGCATTTGAGATATGGTCAAGAGGATGGGCTTCATTATACCCCGAGGGTGATTCATCAAGGAAATTAATTGAAGAGGTATTATCTCTCTCATATATAGTAGTTTAGTCCTCTTTAGTACTCCCTTAATCTATCCATGTTACATGAGGAGTCGTTGTAACGGCACAATGTGAATTTTTGCAGGTGCAGAACAGCTACTATTTGGTTAGCTTGGTAGACAACGATTATGTGAATGGTGATATTTTTTCTGTTTTCGGTGATTTGTGAGAAAAGCTGTCATGAGAGGCTGCATTATCAAAGAGCTCCATTCAAAGGATGCCTTTAACCTATTTATAGCATATTGTGCAATGTGGTGTTTACAATTTTATGTAATAACAATTCATTGGGATTTTGATGACTCCCTATGGGTAATGGTGTGCTATGGCCAGTTGTAGTAACAAAATTTTACAGAATTGGGCACATGTACTATTTATTTCGCATTCTTTCTTCACATTTGTTATTGTAGTTTAAAGTTCAAATTGTATACGCCCTCTACTCTACCTTTGTATTTCTTGTTCTAAATGGTCTAGGGTGTTGGCTTTCTCATCTTTAATCTTCATAACCAGTTTCGCCTATATTAAATAATTCTGCAACTCAATTGGCACATCAGTTCCATTAGTCCTTGCTTCAATCAAGGTTAAATCCCGATATCTTTTTCTACAAAATATGCTCTTTTGAGTTGATGTTTGCAAGGTCCACCTTAACAGCTACAATATTTTTTTACTTCTGCACAAAATTTGTACTATTTAAAGGTCCAAAATTCGAGGGACCCAGGTAGTGGTAAATATATAAAACTAATAGTGTGATTCGATGAAGTGTAAAATTTATTATATATCAGCTAATACGATAGAGATGGACAAAGAAGGGTGAAAATAATGGATTATTGTAATCGGGAAAATTGTGCATAAAGAAGCTACAAAGATGAACTATCAAGAGATATTGGCATTCTTGAGAGAAGTGCATGCCACCGCACCAGCAGAAGTTCGCATTAAATGCTCTCCAAGCATAGCCACACAAGATTCATCTGTCTTGAGATGTGGCTGCACTGCTTCCCATATCTTTTTCTTCTGGATCTACACAGTAAATAAAAGATTGCAAAGCATGAAAGTATGAACACGTGTCTATTTTGATACATATATAGTGCAATTTGAACGGGCAATGTGTAATCTCATAACAGGAAAACAATGTATCTGATTCGCTACTACTAGGATAAAATCATTTGTGAAGTAGTTCCGGATCAAGAAGAAAATGTCGTCTAATATATCTTTCATTTAAGTTAAACTCCATACAGGCATGTGTGCACTAAAATGCCAAGAGAAAGCTTCGAAACTAAGAAACAATATCAATGAAATACGAATTTCATATAGAGAGGAAAAGAGTGCAAGTAAGAAACCATACTCCACATGTTTTCATCCTCCAAATTAGAGCAAAAGGACTATGAAATAGTCATTGGACTATCTGGCAGGAATATACAAGTATAAAGTTGTCATTGCGCTAAAATTTTCTCATAATTCATGCTTCCAGAGTCACATGGATGTAGAACTCAGTAGTCATTTGTCAGCTTTGACTCTCCTATTTCCTCTTATGCCTTCACTCAAAGGAAGCATATATTTCCCCGCAAGACGATGTTTATTTAAATTTCCCAGAAAATGTTCACATATTTGCTATATTTGAAAACAGATTTCAATATATAGTTCTGAATAGGATTGCTAGATGATGTCAATCAGGAGTTGTTCTGTCTATACTATCTCGCTTCACCATACATATATACCAAGTTTCAGAAACCTAAACTCGTTTACCAAGCTGCGTAGCGTATCATCAAGCTTTCAATTTCCAAAACAAATTTTATCAATTCTGTTTGCTTCTGTCCTCTAAGGTTATCATTGGTACAGTTCAGCAATATCTAACACACAAGTATCTAGTAAATGCGCATTTAGCCTAATAAAGATTTCTCTTGTAAAATGAAAGTTGACTGAATTTTAGCATACTGTGCAGGAACTACAGAGTATAAGGAAACCTGATTAGGAGAAGCAGGATCTGGTTGATTGTCTTTGTCATGTTCAGAGCCAAACCAAATCCTTTCCCCCGGAATTGAGTCCGGAGGAGGATTAAGGAGCTCAACATTCTCATGAGAAGCATCTGAAGCAGCCATAAGCATTCCACTTGACCTCACCCCGCGCATATTCCGAGGTTTCAAATTAGCCAGAACCACCACTTTCCTATCCTGCAATCACTCCATTATACGGTCCTCAACATTTTTTCATTCTATTCTGCGCCGAAACTGGAAAAGAATATAAACTGAAAAGTACAGACCTGCAGATGTTCGAGAGGAATATACTTGACAAGGCCGCTGCAAATGGTACGAGGCTCAGCCTCTCCCACATCTACCTCCTCCACATAAAGAGAATCCGCCTCCTCGTGCCTCCAAGCTTTGATTATTCGGCCAACTCTTATGTCGAGCATCTTGGCTACATCTTTAATACTGACGCCATCGCCTTCTGTCGATCCCGATTCACATGATGCGGCGGAGTTCGTAGCGTCGGTGACAACGGCGGTTGGCTCCTCCGTTTTCAAACTGAGATTGGCGGTGCTGCAAAAGCGAGCGAAACGATTGTACCTCCGCAAAAGTGACGTCTCCGACTTGATACTAATTAGATGATTATTAGATATGCCAAAACCAATCCGATGGCTGATACCAAAACTCACCCCGCCGCTTTTTATAATCTTAGACGCCACCGCAGCAACTGCCACTGTCGCCGTCGCTGTCGCCGTTGCCATGGACGTTAATTATTTCGGGTGATAAGCCCATCAATTGAGATTTATTCCATTTTATAGTTTCCAAAATTCCAGTTTCACAATCTTTTGTTCACAAGATTTAAAAAGTACCCCTAATGTTTACGAAATTGCAATTGACATCTAATTTGCTTCTAAAGTAATCAATCCATTTGACGACCCAAATTTGTCACTCGAGGACTATATAGTTCCTTACCCCTCAGTTTTTGCCAAATATGTTATTGTTCCTCGAGCTGAATTTGGATTACATTCTCCCATATATCCGTGTTGCTCTATCCTATTCTGAAATTAGGGTTTCTCAGAACTTCTCCTTTTCAACTTTTAACTTAAAAATATTTTTTTAAAAAATTTTAATTTGTAAGTCCGATAATGAAATGTTTCCGATAACTTTTTTTAACTTAAAAGTTAAAAATAAGACAGAAGTTAAAAGTAAATCAAACTTACTTTTTAAAAAAGTCACTTGTAAGAATTAAGCGACTTTTTGAGAATTGCTGAGAAACATCTTATAAATTTTAAGATTTTCAATCAAAATTATAAAAATATGAAGGGTATTATTTATCCTCATGCACGTAAAAATACCAACTTCTAATCAAACTTTTAGCTACTACTAAGTTGCAACAAAACAGAATAAATAAATTTTACAAGAGCCAGGGAGAAATGAAATTTACTACATAAAATAGTACTAATAGTCATCTCCTCTAGATATAACTTCCTTGCAGGTTGGCCGTAACAATATTGTATGCTCGAACTGGGACACGTAGCTTCCCTTGTTATCACATAAAGGAGGATATGACTGCAAATTATAAAACAAGGATCAATTCACAGCAATACAAATGAAAACAAGGGAAGCAAAAAATTTGAATTATTTGCAGGAGAGTACAAGGCTTTTATTTCAAATTGGTCTCAGCTACTTCATCAAATCGACGTCACATTAACATGAAGGTGCTTTAAATTTATAACTAAATTAATGATAACGCGTTGAAACAAAAAATCAGCGCTGAAATTGTGAAAACAGCATAGATCAAGAGGTGAAGAATGGTCAATACTTCATCACAAGGAATATAGAACACAGCAGGGGCAGGGATTTGGAAAGAAAATATTAGGGAAAAACCTGAACAATTCCAGAATCACACAAGTTCTTTAACGCCATCAAATATTTAGTTTCCCCAAGGCGGTCTAAATACCGCTTACAGAAGGCCAAAGTGGAGAAGTTGTTGTTAATTGTGGCAAGCAGTTGCTTTGCTCTGGGCAGCCTCAGTGGGATATGGCCAGCATCGAAGTTCTTCATGTAATGGCTGCACTCTAGATCTTCTCTCACATATCCTTTCCCTGCATTTATATATATATATATATATATATATATATATATATATATAAGAATACAAAAGCCAAGTTACTCTGTGGATCATTCCCTTCCAAAACTCTGAATGGGACAACTATCACCTGTGGATGCAAATGTTTCAATTGCGAAAAATTCGCCCTCTTCCATTTTAGTCTGCTCCCCTCCTTTTACAATTGGAACTGATTTTCCAGCATGGATCTGATACCGCCCGATACTGTGTCCATTCAAATTCCGGATGCTTTTTACTGCAAATTACATTTTCATTCGAAGATAAATTCCCATACTCTATGAAGCTTTAACCCCACATCTCCTAGTCTATGCTTTCACTACACATCTATTATCATGAAAGTTATAAATGCAGAATCATTACATGTTTATGTCATGTATACAGATGATAAGGTTTAACCACTTTCAAATGAGTTTCATTTCATTTCCATTAGTAGTTTTCAATATTTTTTCCAAATTACATTAAACTAGCAGGGCATGGAGAGCAAGTATCAGATATAAAGACACTAAGCAACCAAAACGCGTTCTATCATATAAGACTGGCAGGAAACAATATAAATCATGTGCTGCACCAACTCTAGTGTCTAGAACAAATTTTCATCCACAACTTCTAATTGTGAACTAAAATAAGAAAATTTGTCAGCAAAAATAATTTCCTATATGCCAAAAAAGTCCAATGGCTAACTTACTGTAACTCGAGAAAATCTAAAAAGCAATTTGAAGCTCAAATAAAGGACGTACCTTGATACACTTTCCCATTAATTTCAACCTCGTATGATTCCATGACCTCTTGGATGGCAGCCCCAACATCACAAAGACGCACATCGATCCCAGCTTCCTAAAATTGTGATATATCATATATCATCCTGATTGTAATTGATGAAGTAAATAGCAACGACGATAAATTTTTTTAAATTAGGCTAACAGTTCTTTAGCATTCTTGAGTTAACTAAAATTTCAGTAAGGATTGTTGACCCAAAATTTAGATATTTTGGATGTGGTTTAGTGACAGGAAAACCCCCAAAGATTCAAACCTAAAAATAGAGAATCATGTTAGAACATGCAATTCAATATTTTAATTGACAAAGACCAAATTGTAAGGATAAAGATTGTAGCACCTTGATACCCGTGTTGGTAGCTTCCCGTGAAGCTTCAAGCAGTGGATCAAACATAGGGTTGAATGCCACTGTAAATGCACAGTCCACAATGCACCCTGCAATAACCAAACCACCATTTAAAAAAAAGGGCTCAAGTTAAAATGCATGGCAAAATAGAGCATGAACAGTATAATCACAACAATGGCAAGAGATATAAGGAATAAATTTGAACCATCAATATGGGTTCCAAAATCCAACTTCATCACATCATCATATTGAAGTACAGTTTTATCCCCTGAATTTGGAGTCCAGTGGGCAGCAACCCTATAAATAGCAACGCAGGTCATACAAAAAAATAAAGGGATGGAACTTGGAAGGAATAAATTGAATATAAATATAGTGTTACAAGATACACACACCAGTTCAGCGAACATCCAGTAGGGAACGCAATGCCTGCTTGTAAACCATTCTCTGCTATAAGCTTACGAACTGTGTTCTCCAACGTCTCACACAAGTCGGTCATTAGCATTCCAGGCTTCAAAATGCTTCTTATATATTTTCTGACCTAATTTTGAGTAGACCAAATGTCAAAGAGTCTAGCAGATTATAGATAATGACTCATCAGCAATTTTATATGACTTGGTAGCTACCTGACGATGAACTTCTGCTGCTTGGCGAACTGAATTATACATGGGCTTTTCAAGGCGCTCCAGCTCTCTCTTCTCCTCAGATGTAGTCCTCCATAAATTACTGAAATAAAATGAAAAGTTCCAACAATCAGTTGAAAACAATAATGACAACACTAATAATAAGAACGTCAAAACAAAAACCATAATTACCATACAGAAAATAATATATATGAAATTCCTGAAATACAATTGACTTGCACATTTGCTCAAGCAAGGACAAAAAAAGGTAGTGTAGGTAATAGGATATTTTACATGCAGCAAATAACACAAAATAAAGGTCAAGGAAAAAAATGTAGACTCACTCATCTTTGTATTGTTGAATTTCGCCCTCAGGAAAATCTCCAGACGGAAAAAGTTCAATAACAGGAATAGTAGGTGGGTTGGTCTGTCGTGGCAATTCTTTCTTTTTCCTGTAAGTGTACAGATAAAAATTGTTGGCGATGAGATGAAAGCTTAAGACACATATAGAAGTTGCTATAAGAGTGGAAGCTAGAAAAATGGTAGTATGGTACTCACTTGCTTTTATTTTTCTTCTTTTTCTTCTTTGAAACTTCTGCAAGGAGCAATTTTGTGGACATAGAGGTCATATATTAGCAATACTGAATCAAGTTGAGCAGACACTTTTTGAATACTGAAACAATGATCAATATGATGCAGGCTTTCACAATTCAGCAAAAACATATCAGTAAGAAAAGAAACTAAATGAGATGGCCATTGATAGGGTAAGAAACTAAACAGCACAACTTGTTTTGAGAATAAGAAACCGTATTGATATACTGACTAGGGGCTATCCTCCAATTATAAATGTAAAAGAAACCAAATTTCTCAGCTAACCATGACAACCTCAAGCTTATTTAACCAAAATTTGAAAAAACTCCCAAAAACAACCGCAGCAATTTTTTAACAAGTGATGAATGCATTTGATGGCAGATACATGAAAGTGACAATTAAAAATGGCAAGTTAAACTCAAGGAGAAGCCAAATGAAGATGATAACCTTTGCTGTCTTCTTCGCCTTGTTCTAATGAAGAAGAAAGGTCAGAGGACTCATCATTTGCATTGCTTAATGAAGGCTCTGCAGTCCCATTTTCCGCTTTAAACCCGTTTTCTGCAACAGGGACTTGTTTATCTGCCTTGTCATCCGCCATTGATGAAATCCTTTTTCCATTAATATGATTGGCATTATTTTAGTATGTGCATATAACATTAAACAGAAAAAAAGTTACAAACAACAGTATGAACTCACAAACTAGTTAAACAAAACATAAGGAGAAAGTAATCCCATTTCTTGTAAGTTGAAAAAAGAATCAACCCTACACAAGAAGAGTAACTTCTCAAGTAAATCAATAGCCAATCTTTATTCCAAGCCGAGGGAGGGGGTGCACGGGTGTGCCGTTGCTCCCTGGCCGCCGGAATCCAGCCTTAGAGGGGTGGTTCCGGGAGCCCTCC
>CATIWQ010165338.1:0-12079 GCA_949673415.1 Euphorbia schlechtendalii | reverse complement strand
TTTGTACAATAATGTTTTATGTTTATATATATATATATATATATATATATAACTTGTTGAAGTACTTTTACAATTTTTGCCATGTTTAAATTATGTTGAGATTTATTTTTTGTGTTGATGTTTTTTCGAAGGAGATTCAAGAAGAAGAAGAAGAAGAAGTGGTGCTTCTAGACAAGGAAGAAAGTGGTGAAGTGATGGAGAAGCGTAAATCTAAGCCTTTGAAAAAGCTGAAATCACCATACACTGTCTGATTTGGTTCTGCTTCGGGTAAAGTGGTTGGTCCACAACGTTACGATCTTGATGATTATGCGATCATTGGAGAAGAGATCAAGGATGAAGTAGCCATTCATGATTTTGTCAGATTTATGAAGAAGCACAAATATGTTACCAAAAAATAAGTGATTTCTTTCTATTTTTTATATTGTATTGTTTTTTAAATAAACTGTATGAGCTGGTGTGCTTGATGATATATGATTGTTATATTCCTGTTGTACGTTCTATATATAAGTTATATATACATGTTTTATGTGAAAAAAATGTTATTTGTTCTATTTTTGAATTGGATTTATTGTAGAGGCAAGTTATGGTACAATGTGAGGTTCAATACGATTCTAGTGTTTTATTGCAAGGTCATGGAAATTGAAGAAAAGACCTTTTTTTGCTGAATTATTAACTGCTGGGGAGTTTATTAGTAATAGTGTTAGTTAACTAATCCTTTTTCCAGATTTGTTTTGTTTTACATTTTTTATTTCATATTAATGTTTTCATACTTTTTGATAAACCTTTTTTTCTTGTTTTTTTAGCAAATTGATCTTGTCACTTACTTTCTACGAAATAAAGGAAAGTATTGTGATAGGATTACATAGAACTTCACCATTGTTGATCATGCTTTCACCCAAAGAGTTGTTGTATTGGATAAAATAATGCAAAAACCTGATCATTCGAAGGAGCTATAGAAAAAAGCAGACAACAAAGATATTGTTGCTTTGAGGATGGGGGGAATAGGAATTTGGCGCCCGAAGGCGTGGCATGAGGTTGATAATGTGTTTATACCTGTAATTGCGGGTCGAAATCATTGGATTTTGTTGAGGTTCAAGATACCATCAAGGAAGGTTTTTGTTTACGACTCATATGTGAAGAAGTTAGGGGAGAAAAGAGACATAGAATAGGCTGCTCAAATGTTTGCTAAGGTTCTGCCATATTACATCCATACTTTCAAAGTATTTTATTCTAAAAAAGACATTAACGAGCTTAAGGTTTACAAAACCGGAGATCCACTCAGATTCATGGATTTGGAAAACATCAAGAACCTTCCTCAACAAGTGAAACGTGAGTGAATGAAATACCTATTATGTGTTTCTTTTTTATATAGTTTTATTTTTTCATTTATCTGTAAATTTGATTTTGTTTTTTATCATCAAATACTTTTGTGCAGTGATTGTGGTAATTTCATGCTAAGTTTCATTGAGTACATCATTGAAGGAAAACCGATTCCCAGCAAGTTCGATGTTGACTATCACAGATTGTGCCTAACTTTGAGTTTGTAAAATTATGGTGAGTAGAAGAGGAAAGAAGATGTTGATAGTGATGAGGAGTTTCATCGTTTTAGAGATGGTTGAGGATTTGAAGAATGTTTATTTAGTGTTTTAGGAACTATGTTTTTATTCGATTTTCGTTGTTTGTTTTTTTATTTTTGCTATGTTGGATGATTATTTAAGTTTCTATTTTGTTTTTGAGTATTTTGAATGAAAATTATAGTTGGTTTGTTTACTTTTGAAATTTTCTCAAGTATTACATTCTGCTGTTTTTTAATATGATATATAATCTATATATTTCGCGTATAACATATAAATTACATATTTTTATCATGGATATATAAAGACTGCAAGTATTCATATATGAGATATATATCAAGGTTATAAAAATGGTTAGATTATTATATAAGATTCTGTTTTGTTTTTGTGTATTTTGAATGAATATAACAGTTGGTTTGTTTACTTTTGAAATTTTCTCAAGTATTACATTCAACTGCTTTTAATATGATATATCATCTATATATTTCGTGTATAAAATATACATTACATATTTTTATCATGGATATATAAAGACTACAAGTATTGATATATAAGATATATATCATGGATATACTAATGGTATAACAGATATATATCACTAGATACCTGGAACAGATTTTGGTGTATAAAATTTTGGAAATGCTTGTACTAAACAAATTCATCAAACATCGTCATTTTATAACATGTATATGCACTATGAAAAGGATCACTGATGTATAATTTCTAAATGTAGATACTATCTAATATATGGAAATTCGGTTTGAATTTAATTTAATCCTAAATGCTTTTTAATTCTATACTATCCAATATATCGAATCATTCCTTTAATCCACTGCATGTCCTCCTGTTATGGCCCGATCCCTTACAAAAATTGCATCTCATCGCTTCCCTTGTCTTCTTCTCCCAATCGAACCAAAACCTTCTCTTTCTTGGCCTTCATGCTTTTGCTTTCACATCTAGCAGAAGAATCAGCTGATGCGTAATTTCTTCAGGCATGTTCCAATTTTCTTTAGATGGTATGGGAAATATTGTCCCTGCATAAACTTCTAGCATTTTCCTTTTTATGTAAAAATTTGAACAAAAATCATATGAAGATAAATGGAATTCCTTTATATAAGCAAGGGCATGTGAACATGGGATTTCATCCACTTGGAATCTGTTGCAAGTACATGTTTTGCATTCCATGTCTATCACAAATTCAAATCTGCTGCGTATGACTGAAACTATGTGGCAGGTTAAAGGAAGCACCTGAAATCCAATTTTTATGAGATGAAATAGTATGCGTAATGGATGCAAATGTTGAAACAGAATGCTTAATAATGGTTTATTACCTGCATTTTAGAAGCAAGGTTATATTGTTGTAGCAGTTTCTTTTCATGTCTTTCAAGAAGAGGAGTAAATGTGTTAAGCCCAATATTTCTATTTTCATAAAATAGCTTCTACAGAACACCTCTTAAGTAATCCACAAGTACGGTAATTGGTAGGTCTTTTGCTCCTTTGTTGATGGAGTTGAGTGATTCTGCACTATTAGATGTCATCACATTGAATCTGTTTGTAGGAGCATGAACTCTACTCCATTTCATGTAATCAACCTCATGCAAGTAATTTACGATGCCTTAGTTGATATTTTTCAAGATCGCCATGTTCGTTTCAAGTTGACGAACCGTGTAAGCTTTGCATGCTCGATGAAAGTATTTGGACATTTCTATATTGTTGCTCTTGTACTTCTGTTTTAGATTTTGCAATAAATGGTACATACAAATACGGTGTGCAACATTGGGAAAACCTTAACTCTTGCCTTTTCTATGCCCTTGTGTCTGTCGGAGACTATGACCATTCCATCTCTCTCTCTCAAAAAGTGTCCTTCATTTGTTGAAAGAGCCACTCCCACGATGCATCATTTTCTCCATCAACGATCCTTAATGCTAATGGGAAGATCTTTTCTAGTTTTTTGTTAATCACAAATTGTTTAGAATTGTAGCAACAAAATTTTTTTAATCAAATTTTTTTATCAGACATATAGTAATGATATTACAGATACATAATTAACATATCATGTCCAGTATATTCAAAATCACAACTAAGTAAACAAACTCAGAAACCAGATCAAGAATAGCTAGTATATAAGTTATATATGTATAATATATTATCATTTTTCTGAGCTTCAAAAACATATAAATTAATGAGCAAAAAGTTTACATGCTACATCATAAGCACAAGCAGAAATGAGTGCACCATTGTAGCAAGTTTTCAAGAATGTAACATCAACTACTATGACTGATCTACAATGTTTCCACCCATCGATACAAGCTGCCATTGCCATGAATAGGTATTTAAACCTGTTTCCACTATCAGTCACTAGATTGATGGTAGATCCCTGATTTGTCTCCTTGATCATGTATAGCAAACTTGGCAATTCATTTTATGATTCTGATGTTGAACCCCTGATCATTTTCAGTGCTTCTTCTTTATCTCTCTAGGTTTTTTGATAATTAATTTGAGCTCCTAGTTGTTCTCTCATATCGGCAACTATATCTCCTGGTGTGTACACCCTCTTGATTCTTAAGTATTTATTTTTTACTACAGTGGCAATGATTTTCCTTGTTACTTGTCTTTTTTCTCCATTCCTTATGTCGATGTTACATGTATGGTTTGGATTATATTTCCTCACAACAAATAACTCATTATCAGTTCTCTTTGATGCTCTTAAAATCCATGGGCAGCCTTCTTCAAAGCACACTAACCAATACTGCTTCATGCATAATTTATCTATCTTCAATTGGAAATTGTTCTTTATTGTGAAAAAGCTCGTTGCTTCCTTTAAAGCAGCCTTGTTCCTAAAAGCTTACCCAACAAAGATAGATTTGACTCTCGAGTCAAAAATCCCCATGTTCTCAACATTGTTTTCTTCTAAATCTACATTGTTCTCTAGTTCTTTTATATTATCCATAGCCATTTCAGTTACGTTTTCTAAATATGTTGAGTTATCATCATAACCGTCTTCTTCAATAGTATAAGCGCTAGGATTGAAATCAAGTACAAGATGATTATCTAATAAGTAGCTTTCAATCCCTTCATCTATTAATGAAATTCAAACAAACAGAACATAATAACAGACTTACACAGATATATATTATTTATATATACAAATTTTGTCAAACTTAGCTGACATTAATTTGACAACTTGAGAATTCATTTGAGCAAAAAGCATTGTCACAGTACATATCATTGATGCAAAAATACGTGATTATATGTTATAATAGGTGCATAACATGAATTCAGTTTCATATATATCATAAATACAGAATATATATGATTTACATTATTCTGCAATTTTGGAAAACCTATTTAACATAAACTACACAATAAATTTGTGTTAGGTTACCTTGAGCAGAAGCAATTTCGTAAGCCATTGTGTCTTCATTAGGAGCAGGAACAATACAAAATGATGTGATACAGAGTGGATAGTTTGAGATGATGTTACTTCTATTTTTTAGCTCTAGAAAGAAACTGAGAGACATATCATCGATGATTTCTAATGCAGGAATCAAACTTGTTACTTGATACTGGATTCGCAAATCTATTATTGTATCATCTAATTACAAAGTGGAGATCAAGATTTTTCTGAATTTAGTAAAATTTGCCAAAGATGGAATCAAAATTCCAACTACAGAGAAGCCTTTGAACTTCATATCTTCACTCCAAGATCCATTCACATACAAGACTGATGCGATTTTCTCCATTGAACTCCTCTAAATGGATTATTAATGTCGTTTTCTCTCAAAACATGCAGAAAAACAAATGTTGTCTGTTGATTACGAGAACGATGACAGATCTAAATTGCGATGAGAGCATGAAGAAAATAAGAGAAGATACGATCAGAGGAACGAGAGTGAGATCAAAGTTTGTTTTCAAATTTTCCAGTTTAGAGTTTGTGAAGAGAACAATAGCTGGTATATATAGAACGTATATCAGAGATTATGAAACAGTAAATATACAAGAAAGATATTTCATACTTGGGTCATTTTTTTAAATAACAAATCAATATAAGCCCATCATTGACAATTTCCCAATACAAAATGACAATAAAAAAAATCAAAATCTTTCTTAAACGTGATAGGAGCTGGTTTGACTATTTTACAAAAGAGTGTAATTTTAGTTTTAGATAAATTACTTTTTAAAAATTTACTAGTAAATGAAAATATATATTTTTTTAAATAATAATTGTATTAATTTTCTTTTAATTCCATTTAACATTCTTATATTTTAAAGAGATAAATTTATTAGTAAAATGTATTTTATTTTCATTTTATGACTCCATTCAAAATAAACATTTCAAATTGAGAATTTATAATTTTCTTTCTTTTTGATACCTTCATATAACATAAATTTTAGAAAAAAAATTTACATCCACTATTTTGCGAAAATCCAATTCACATGTCCCTTTTTAAAGTTTAAACTTTTTTTACTTACATGATAATGATATTTGTTTAATTATTTTACAACTAATGTAAACTTCAAAAACATGTTTTGCTTGTTTCAGCAAATCATATCGATGAAATTTTTTTTTCAAAAAGGGCTCAATGTTTAATAAATTATTAGTAAATAAAGAAAATAAAAATTCATTTGTACCATTTTGTAAAAATTTTAAACTACAAATCATGTTTTTAAGGTAACACTGTAAGTACACTCAAAATATTTTGGGTAATTAAACCATAGATTTTATTACTTTTACAATAATGAGAAATTAATATTCATTTTACCATTTTATTAGATACTTTTTTTGCTTTTATCCTTATTCCCTTGTAACTACCTTCTCTTTTATCTAATTTGAATTTTGCAACTTCAAACCTCCATATCTCACAAATCGTTGATTTTTTTTAATCAACGCTTTGAAATATTTTGTTCATTTTAATTTTATCTTTAAAATTACATACACTTTGAATTTTTTGAAAAAATAATGTTATACATAGTATAATAGTTGTATAATAAAAATCATAATTTTTCATAGACGTTATACAATGTATAAGAATGTTATAATGTTATTTAAAAAAGAATAATATAAAATACATTATACCACTCTTATATCATGTATAATGCTTTCATGAAAAAGTAGTAAAAACAGGTATTATACAACTATTATACAATATATATGACTACGATAAATTATTTTTTTACTAGAAAGTGAGTTTTGTCGTAAAAATAACCACTATTATACCATGTATAAGAGCTTTCATATCATGTTTAAGAACTTCATGTCATGATTTTTATGGGGAATCGGTCATATTATTAACATAAAGAAGAAAAAAATCTATATAAATTCATTATACAACTTTACACCATTTATAAAGCCTTCATGAAAATACAGTAAAAAGACATTATACCATAATTATACACTGTATAAAATTGTGAAACATTAATTTTTTCGGAAAAAACAAAGTGTATGTCATTTTAAAGATAAAATTAAGACGAACAAAATATTTTAAAGCGTCGATTCAAAAAAATTAACGATTTGTGAGATATAGACGTTTGAAGTTGCAAAATTCAAAATAAATATGAAAGAAAAGGTAGTTATAATAGTTGACAAAGTCAACTTAAAAAAAGGTAAAAGATAAAAATGTTTCTCCTTTTTATGTGAAAGAAAAAAAATTCTTAATTTTTAAGTTTTGCAAAATTATAGATTTGTAGAGCCTAAATTTTAATAAGAAAATATGGCAAATAAAAAAATAACCATAGTATTTTTCTCTTTGATTGTTAATAGATTTTTCATAGTACACATATGGTTCGTTCCTAATTAAATAACTTTTTTACGTTTTGTTATAATATGATTTCTTATGGTTACATGAACAATAAAGGTGTATATTATTTTAACTATGGTTCTTCAAACAAATTTTTTAAAACAACAATATTTTATCATACCATACCATACCATATATTCAAACAAAAATGTTAGAAATTCTATATCACATCATATGTCTTATTCGTAGTTGTAAACAATGAAAAAGCATCAATAAAAAAAAGATTTAGTAAAATACAGTTTAATACCTTGTAAATTGCTTCATATTGTCACGGGCTAAGATTTCAGTACTTAAACATCGTGCGGCACTAGCACAAAACAACCAATGACTATGCTAGCAAAGCCTTTGCGAGAATTTCTACACAAGTTGCGCTACGAATGCGAAAGCTAAGTAAAAACTAAAGAGAGAGCTTTTGTGGGAAACTTTACAAGTATGTATTGCTTAACTTTCCAAGGTGATTACAAATGGGAGGGGAGTTACATATTTATAGGCGTTCTCCACCTCCTTAACCAACGTTCCGGATCGATTCTCTAGAAATATCTTTGATCTAACGGCTAATACGACTTTCACTAGAATTTTCTATACAAATATCTCTACAACTAGATAAGTATGGAATTTTCTACACATACTCTAGTTTATTCTACACACATGAAGATTACTCTAGATGTGTGAAGACTAAGCTAGAAACTTATACAAAATTCTAGAACTTTACCGAGAAAATCTCCTTTTGCTGCTGAATTTACACGGGATGTGCCGTTGCGTGCCATCTTGCGAGACTCTGCGATGTAATGCAAGAAACTTCGCATGTCCAAGTGTTGGGTCGTGTCATTCTCCCCCACTTGAGATGGCAACACCCTCGTTGCCATGCATTGAGCTCAACGATCATTATGCTTCAAACTCCTCGATCAAGTTTGAAATTACCAAAGTTTCTCCGTGGGTTCCCAACTAGTCTCGATTGTCGGCATACCTTTCAACTTTACTAAGTAATCTTTGGTGGAAGCTCCGTTGCATGCTCGAACGACCCTTTTTGAAAGGATTTCCTCGGCTTCTTTTTCAAAATGTTCTCTTATCCCGGGAGGTGCTCTCTTATTGATGTTGCGTTCCTCGCTAATGGATCTTTGCGGTATGGCTTGAGTAAGCTCACATGAAAGACTGGATGAAGTTTTGAGTATGCCTCGAGTAACTCCAACTTGTATGCTATAGAGCCTACTTTCTTGATAACTATGAATGGCCCCTCATATCGTCACATTAGTCCTTTGTGAAGTCCACGCACACGACTATGCTCGTATAACTTCACTAAGACTTGATCTCCAACTTAAAACTCACGGAGCATTCTCTTTTTATCCGCCCACTTCTTGGTAAGCTTGGCTGACTTCTCTAAGTAGAGCTTAGCCTGATCGGCCCTCTCTTGCCAATCTTTGGCAAACTTGTATGCGGGCGGGCTATTCCCCTTATAGCCACTAACAATGTATTTGGGCTTTGTTGGTTGAAACCCCAAGATAATCTCAAATGAGATTTTACAAGTGCTCTCGCTCTTCATAAGATTATATGAGAATTGGGCAATGTCGAGTAACTTTACCCAATCCTTTTGATTGGCCACCACATAATGTCGAAGGTAAACTTTGGGCATGCTGTTGACATGTTCGGTTTGGCCATCGGTTTGTGGTGCATTGTGGTGCTCATCTTTAGCTCAGTCTCGAACAAGCGGAAAAGTTCTTGCTAAAATCACCCTGTAAAGCGTGAGTTCCTATCGCTCACTATTGATGTTGGCAATCCCCAATATTTCACCACATGCTTAAGGAAGAGCTTTGCGGTAGTCTTGGTAGTACATTCCTTTGGGGCAAGAATGAAGATGGCATACTTTGACAAGTGATCAACCACTACGAATATGCTTGTGCAACCTTCAGATATGGGCAGGCTAATGATGAAATCCATTGAAACAATGTCCCATACTCACTCAGGATTTGGTAGTGGTGATAGCAAACCATGCGGGTGTTCATGCTCCACCTTGTCTTGTTGACATACAAGACATGTTCGCACGTAGGCCTCCACATCTTCCCGTATGTTTGGCTAATAAAACTTCTCTTTAGCTAGAGTTAAAGTGCGATGAGTACCTGGGTGGCCGGCATATCTTGAATCATGACACTCCTTAAGGATGTCTCCCCTTAAGTTGTCCCATGCTGGTACGTACAAGCGGTTGCCTTTAGCGTAAAGTGCTTCATCCTCGATAAAAAAATGAGCGGTCTTGCCCTCCTTGACCAACTCCATGAATCTTTGAGCTAGTTGGTCTTGCATCAATCCCTCCTTGATGCGCTCCAAAAACGTTCCATCACGTGAACTGACCATTGGTGCAAGGCATGATTTTCTACTCAATGCGTCGGCCATGTTATTTGTTGTTCGCAAGGTTTTGACTCTAATAACTCCTAGGATTTTTATTTAATAATGAAGCCAAAAACCTTGTCTCCCACTTTCCTACCGATAAGATATAAGTTCAAAATGCAAACAGGTGTTATCAGTACCGCTTATCTAAATAGAAAAATGGTGACCACTGCAAGTATACAGTTACGATGTAGTTTTAAAAGATATCGATCCCATAGGGAAGGACTAGCGCTAAAGATCAACAAGAAAAATGGAATAAAGAAAATAAAATATTTTTTGATTTTAGTTGGGAGGATTAGAATGAAGAATATATAGATATATGTATGGAAGAATAGAGATTTTAAGTATATAGATTTTTCCTAGGAAATAAGTATAGCAAAGAAAACATGCAAGTTCAACAAAGTTATTACGTTCACTAGACTAATTTAACATAATCGGTTCTAGACACTCAGATGTTCAATGATTCACTGCAGAGCAATACATGAAATGACTTTTCTAAATCTATTGCAAACGAATTAAGATGAGTATATAAACCTGGACAACAATATTACTATGCTTAGTACGGGTCGCTCTCACATAGCCACATTTAGCAAGTTACCATTCCAAAAATGTTGGCTCACTAAAGAGTGTTAAAATCACAGATCCAGTGACTATACACAATCTCGTTAACCCCTAAAATACTCTTAAAGTTAACTCAAAGGGATATAACTTGATTAATATAAAAGACTCAATAAGAAATACCCATTATGACATATAGACATATCATAAACTTCGAAATAGAAAGTATAATTAGAAAGCAAAGCAAAGTTATAAGGTATGCAAGTGAAAGCTAAAGTTGATCAAACCGTATCCACTCTTTAATGGGAGTCGTCAATTCTCGCAAAATCTACGTCTGCTTTGAATTCGGTCTCGGCCCGTACAGAACCTCCGCTAGGATGTTATTCTTTGTGAATATAGAACAAACGAATGTTGAAGAATGAAAACTTTTATTGATAAGTGATTTGCAAGTACACTTATACAACAATTGCTCAAATATGTAGAGAAATCTAGTGATCGAAACAAGGATTCGAATCACTTAACATTTTCTCGCTAACACTTATGAATGTAGCGAAAACTAAATAATTTCACTCTTTATCTACGCACACACTATATCTCTCACTTTTTCTAATTCCAATACCACACCATGCTCAAAATTTGTAAGGCTAGGAGCCCTATTTATAGAGTTCGAAGGGTTGCGTCTATCCAAACGAAGAGTTGTGTCCATTGGCGAAAGACTGCATCACTTCATTGTGATTGGTTGAGAAGCTTTAATCTTATCCACAATAGATAGGCATCTATTCATGATTAGTTGAGTTCTGATAAGTGTGTTTTCGTTGGTAGTTGATGGCGGTTGATGGCGATTGATCATTCTTATCAAGCAATTGGTAGTTAAGAAGATTTGAAGAAAAAAACCGTCAAAGTCGCGACCGCGATATACGAGTCATGATCGTGAATCTTTATTTGATAATTTTCTATTTCTGAAGTGTATCAAGTCGTGACCGTGAATTTTTTTCATGACCGTGAATTGTGTTTTTCTTCAGAATTCTTCTTGTAACTTCACCAATCTTCGACAGCTTCGATCCTAAACCAAATCTTTAAGTTCTACGCATCTTTTCGCACCTTTTTCACTTTTTTTGCATAGAATTCCACTTTAGATCATTTTACTCCCAAGATTTACCTAGTATCTGCATTTGCACCAAAAACAACTACATACCACGTGAAATCTTGAAATCTTTTATATTAAGTATAAAAATGACTTAAATTATAATGTTTAGTGTGTAAAACTATATTGATAATAAGTGTAATTATACACTTATCATACCCCCACACTTAACTTTTGCCTTTTCCTCAAGGTAAATTCAACAGAAGTGTATAAATTAGTAATCAAGTTCGTACCTCATTTGGCGAAAGACTATTGCAGTGAGTACCAAATTCCCATGTTGCATAAGGTTCAAGTAGAAGTCCAAAATTTCCCACAAATTAGTAATGTGCAATTTATATAATCTAGTTGCATACCTTTGTTCTTAATGGAGAGTCAACCGAATTGCATCTTCATATAAGCGTTATATGAATACTCGAATATTTCCTTCTCTTAAGCATATTATAAAGTATAAAAGACATAGAAAACACACTTTGATTAATTTTCTCTCAAGGCATTTTTAGGTAACCTAGGATGCTAAAACACTCTTAGTGGTTGCATTTTATACTCCATACCACTCTCCCCTTTTTTCAGTGGTTGCATTTTATGCTCCATACCACTCTCTCATTTTTTCTTTTAAGCATATGTTT
>CATIWQ010165325.1:0-19203 GCA_949673415.1 Euphorbia schlechtendalii | reverse complement strand
TATCTTATATATTAACACAAAACTTTGAACCAAAAGATTTATTCGAGTATCACCTAAAGCAAAAAAACTCCACCAAGACAGTTTCTCTCTAATTAATGATAATTACTTACAACAAGATCCTTTAGAGTAGTATTGCTGATAATAATACCAAAGAAGATTATGATAAAAACCAGTTCCAAATAAAAGAACGTCCATTCCTTTAGTACAAGAACATATTCAAATGAAAGATTAAGCGATCTTCGATTCACTGCACACACATCGTCATTTCTGAAACTTTCATCAAACTATCCTGCAAAATGGATATAAAGAACAAGAAAAATTCTTAGTTGTCTAAGATTTCAAGGCTAATAATGAGTAATCTAAAAACTAAAAATTATAACAAAGACTTTCCCATTTTCCAAACCCTATCTTAAAGAACTAGAAAAAACATAAAAAAACTGATCTTTTTAATACGTGAGAGATAATTGAAAAATGATTTTAATCTTCTTTTTGCAAGCTTGTATGGTGAAAGATTCAGAACAGACAGTAAGTGAACACAATAGTAGAGGTCACTTGATAGTCCATTTGAAATGTTTCAAATGATGGGATTTGAGAAATTTTGATTCCTCAATTTCGTTTCCAGGAATAGTGTAAATTACAAGAGTTAAGAGGTCTGGATGATTGAAAACATCTGAAATAAAAAAACCCAACGATTTTCCCTTACATGCAAATACAAATCAACAAAAATATATACTTAAATAAAGGTGAGCTCATATTATCGAACACAAACTTATTTCGTCACTTCCAAAAAGCCCATGCAATAAAAAACCATAAGGATGTTGCGAAATTCAATTTTGGCCCTTGTTGAAAGTGTGATCTCGATGATTGCAGTGGGCCGTAGCATGAGGTAGGCATAGTTACCACAATCCCAAACAGGTCAAACAACAAGATGGACAACCTCACCGTTACTTTCCGAGAAAAAGAATAAAACATGTTCCAAAAATTCCACCTCACCACAAAATGGATAACCTAGGTCCAACACACTTGAACACCCCTTATGGAAAAGAAATTCCTTCGTTGACAACCGCCCATGAAACAATATCCATCCAAAGAACTTTACTTTTGGTAGGAGACATGTGTTCCATACTAACATGAAGTCAACTTGGGGTAACAACCATTGCGAGGTCTGATAGAAACCTGAACAATAAGTAGATGCCGGGAACCTTTTTATATTCACCAATATCCCATATGAACCAATCTTTCATCAACGAAAAGTTGGCTTGACGCAACTGACCCTAATATAAACCAAGACCGGCCCCTGCAAATAGCATCGGGCATGTTTGAGTTATCCAATTTTGGAACTAATTGCATCTATCTCTGACTAGCCACTCTCAGGTTTTGCTTCCAAAAAGGGCGAACAATGCAACAGTCCATTACAGAAAATGACACCCCTTGTTGACCAAAGATTTTTTCTAAATATATACATGATATAAATAAACAAAAAGGGACACTAATGATTGATTCACACTCGAATTATCGTGCAAAAATGAACATTTTAATAAACTTCCAATAGCCACACTTACATTAGACTTAAACATAACCCAAAACTGTGTTAGACATGATGTATGCTCTAGAGGCAATTAGAACGATATGTCTTTATTAGTTATAATTTACAAACAATTTCGAATTATTATTAATAATAATTGAGGTATCTTTGTTGCTTAACTGTGCTTTATATTTATTATTGTATCTCGCCGGTATCATATATATTTATTATTTATCTGCGCATTGATGAGACAAAGTCCGCGAGTATTCCATAGCGTAAAAGTGTGTGGACATAGTGGGAGCTATGTGGTGTGAGAACTACACATACGGGTTACTATGAATAGTTTAAATATCCATAGTCATAGTTTCATTGAGACTGGACATCAATGGAATAGACAAACTAGCATGTGTAGGCTTACTCCTTGAATTAGATCCAAGCAGTCGATCTCATGAGCTGAAGGTGGTACCTTGAGTTAACACATGAATGTATTCAGGTAATACATTAGAGACCGCTACAAGATAGACACTCGGAAATTACTATATCCATGTGTTGGTGTCATGTCTTATGTAGTAGCAGTACAAATATCCTCAGACCTGAGATACCGGTTACCTTATGTAGGAGTTGCTATACTTTGGATCATACTTATAATTCATACCTTGGCGATCAAGATGATATGGGTGATTACGGGTATAGCGATGATCACATGTTGGTAAGCTGTGTAGTCAAAATGGGATCCATCACTCCTAATATAGCAATATAATGGGAGATTTACCTTAGGGCCCCTTATTTAAGTGACACACTCATAAACCTCTTATCGAAGTATAAGATTGATAGAATGGGTTTCTAGTTAATCGAGATACATAATGGCTGAGTGGTGTTCTTCGTGAAGAAGGCTAATTCTAGGATTGCTACAGCTATTACATGAGCTAACACTTAATCTGATATCAATAAACTGGATGGTACTTAACCTAATGGAAGGAGTGTATTGTATTGGTTACTACTACAGAACCGGATCAAGTCCGTTAGGGCTTGCCTTGTGGTAACCCGCGGGTCACTATACCCATGCGGCGAACCCAATATACATGGGATGGGTTTATCCCTTCCCATGTAGAGTTATAGAGGGAGTCTATCACTCCCCTATTTTTCCCTATATATAGGCTTGAAGCCTCTCATTATTAACACACCAGAATAGCTTAAAAGCTAATTTTCTCTCTAATTTCTACTCTCCTCTACTTTTGTTGTGCAAGATCCTTCATGAGTTTCTCCAAACAATTTGAAGAGTTCTTATAGAAGGCTCTAAGTTTAAGTGAACTTTCAAGATTTTGTTTTCAGGTTGATTTTCGAGTAGTCTAGCAGTTGTTGTCAATCAACGGGTTCTACCTCTTTGAGGTTTTGATCGGTGAAGATTTGTGTGGATCAATTCATAAAGGCACTCCTAGTTTGGAAGCTTGTGCTGTCAAAATTACCCAAAGGGAACACCGCTTCCAAAAGAGAGATCAAGCATGCATTAATTGGTGATGCTTTAATCTTTAGATGCTAGGTTTCTTTTACATGTTTTATAAACCTAAAAGCATCTATGGAACGTTTTAACTTAGATTGTATCAATCATGGCATGCTTAGGAGATCCTTAGGTTAATTTTTAAGTTTTGAAATTCTACCTTACTACAATTACATATTCAAATACTGTCTTAAGTAACCAATATTATATAGTTTACAAGACATAAGCTTTTATTTATAAAAGCTGAGTATTTTGACAATTAGAGAAATATAATGACACAAATGCGTTCAACAATTTCTATGAGGAACTAAATATTCCTTTGATGCTTTTCAGAAGAAAAGGTGTTGAAATTAAAGAAGATATTCAAGTGGTCCTCATAACAAAAAGGTGTCAGTACGGAATGTTGGAGAATCCTTGCTAAAGTCTAAGATAAAAGGAATCCTCTGACATGCGCCATTTCTCAGTGTCTCTGTGTAAGTCTGCAATGTCAACAAGTCAACCATTCATAGAATTCCATGTTGCATCTCGCGCGCTTCTCCATTAGAACAGAGTGCTTGAAGAAAATGAGTTTTTGACGCATTTAGGTTAACAGATTAATCTCGCGCTTCAACGTTCGAAATCTCTATCTCTAAACATCCTAGAATTTATTTCAAACTGGCAAATTCAAAAGCTGTAAAGAGAAGAGAAGTCGAAGATAAGTCAGGATGAAAAGTTTGTAATGGCTACTTCTAAGTATAAATAGAAGATTGAAGAAGACATTTAAACTTGGTGAATCACCTCGAATTTCTTAAAAGTTGAAATACTGTCCAAATATTCCCAACTTCTAGAAATTCCAAATTAAGCAATCAAAGCAAACACAAAAGCTCCCAATCTATTTATAGTAGAGAGAAATCACTTTAGATTTAACATTGTAAATGATTCAACGTATTCTATAAGTTGAAGTCCTTTGTTCGCTATTTCATTTTATAAATCTGAGTGATAGCTTGGGAAGGGTACCCAAACTGTGTTTGAGTGATAGTTATAAAGGAAGGTAATTTCTATAATTGTGTTTACCCACTATAAAGGCTTCTCGGCCTAAGGAAGGAAGGAATACATTGGTGGATTAAAGCTCGGAAAGGAATTCGGGGATTGGAGGTAGGATAGGGGCCAAACCAGGATAAAATCTTAGGTGTTGAAGTTCTAACCTTGGTCGCTTATCTTTATTGCATTTTACTCATTCATCATTCTCTATGTTTTTACAAGTTTTTCTTGAAAAACCAATCTGAGCATAGTAAAGTACTCAGGAGCGATTAAAGATAAACTATGCTAGCGAAACTGATCAGTTTATAGTTTTTAGACCTAGCACAGCTCATATCACTCAACATGCATCTAAAAATTGAACTTGGAAAAGAATTTTTATAAGGGTTAATTTCAAAAAAGTACTATGTAGTTTCGGCCATTTTCAAAAGGGGGTCAATGATATTTTGGGTCTCAAAAGGGGGTTTGTAGTTTTAAACTGTTATCAAATCAAAGCATTTATGCCAACACCGTTAAATTGATGACATGGCAGAAGGGTATTTTTGTAAACTCACTTCCTTCTTCTTCCTTCTTTTAATCAAAACAAAAATCAAGTTTAAGCATAAAAAAGCTCATTGCTCAACAAATTAAAGTGCCAAAAACTCATTGCTAGAGCGAATCCTACAATAATCCTACCAGAACCATTTTCTCCCCCTTTTTTTGTTTATCCCTCTAAGCACCACTTCCAGCCACCAACACCTTATTTCCACAATCGATTCCAAGATTTACTTCATCTTAATAGAAGGATGAGCTATTTGAAGAATTTTCTTTCATTGAAGGGAAAATTTGTGTGCTGGTATAACCATTTTCCAATCATTCAAACTCATTCTAGGTTTCTCTTTCCCACTGCCCGTACATCAACACCACCCATACTATAAACAAAAGACAAGCTTGAGCTTCATCTACAAATTTAGTCTCCATGGATTAAAACCAAAAGATCCAGAATCCTCAACCAACAATTCAATAGTAACAGCAAAGAATCGAGGTAAAATTAAACTCATTTCTGCAAAATATCAATGCTTTAATTAAAGCCAATGGAAAGTAAAATAATGCAAAGAAATGAACAATATTTATTACTTCTCAATGAACAAATTAGCTTTCACATATTCCTTATGTGATGAAGCATAGAACAATCTGATGATTACGAAGATTCAAACTCTTTCAACATTGAATTCCAAGACTCAACATTTTTAACTCATTCACAGTGAGTACCCAAACAAATGAGCGAACAAAATTAAGGAGCTAGGCACTTACAAATCTTTGGAAATTCTGCAAAGTATCAAATAGAAGCTTAATATCGTCAAATAGAAGCTTTTAAAATCATCATAATCTGGAAAGGGAGCGAAGTGGGAAGAGTGTAGCGAGGAGAGAGACCAACAAGAAAATGAGACCAGTTACGAATAAAGATGTTGGTGGAGTTGGCACAAGAGGCGTCGGTAAAAGGGTGGAGGAAGAGATGCCGGGAAAAGGAAGAAGAAGAGCTTTAGGGTTTTGAAAGGAAGAAGAAGAGTAGAAGTGAGTTTTACAAAAAAACACCCCTCTACCACGTGATCATTTTAACGGTGTTAGCAAAATTGCCTTGATTTGATAACGGTTCAAAACAACGAACAACCTTTTTGAGACCTAAAATATCATATACCCCCTTTTGAAAATGGCCGAAATCACAGGGTACTTTTTTGAAATTAACCATTTCTATAATAACTAAAAAGAACTAAGTAAAGCATTCACCCCCCCCCCTCTGCTATTAAATTAAGTTGTTAGGACCAACACAACCATAAACTAACATACAGCGATAGGGGGGATAAAGTGCTTTGTTTTAAACAATTACATAGGTTATCGATCATATTTCAAAATTCACAATTACATAGGTTATCGATCATATTTCAAAATTCATGGTGGCAAGAACCTGATTTGGACAAGTTCAGGTGGTTTAGATACATTGACCCTTTTTTCAATGATGAATTAGTCATCATTTACATATTTAATCATTGAAGTAATAGATTCTAGGCTCTATTGAAAATTGTAAATGCAATGTAAAGTTTGGACATTTTTATCATTGATATGAAATTTTTAAAGCACAATGCAAGTTCCTGAATTTGATATTTTTATTAGATGTTGTTATCAACTTTGAAATGTCCATATCAAACATCTAAACTTTGGAAAAGTGCATTCATGAGTCCCCCAATGTTATGTGTCATCGATTGATTGGTTTGACTTTTCAAATATGTCATATTGTTATTTTTCTATCCAATTAGAAGGTGACACATGGAATTGAGGGGCTCACACATGCACTTTGACCAAGTTTAGGGAACTGGTATGGACTTTTTAAAGTTGAGGGCGATATCAAATATAAAGTGTCAAGTTTAGGTGATTAACTATGCATTTAATTATCTTTTAGTGGTTGAATACATCAGAAGCCCCTTCAACTTGTCTCTAAAGGATACTTTCTCCATGAACTTTCAAAAGTTCAAATAACCCGATGAACTTGCAAAAAAACGCACTCATTTTCCCTCTCAATACCACATCTCAGAATCTGATTGGACAAAGAAAAATTACGAGAATGACGGCTTTTGAAAAATCAAACTAAGTATAAGCTGACAAATAACATTAATGAGACAAATTGTGCACATTTGAAAGTTCATAGAAGAAAGACACGCGTTTAGAATAGTGATTTAAAAAGCGTTAGGCGCTAGTCGGGAGGTCGAAGGTTAATCGGGGCCTAGGCGGACTTAGGCGCTAGTCGGCAAGGTTTAGGCGCTAGGCGTAGTCAGGCAGCGACCCTCAAAATAGCGCCTAGGCGGGGACTTTTAAAATAGTGGTTTAGAAACAAGTTATGATCTCTATATGCGTTATAACTTTTTTTTAAATTGTAATTCACATGCATGTATGCATTCATGGCCGTGAAGGTAAAACAAAGAATTGCAGTTGGAAATTGATATTAGGATTGAAATCATATATTAATACAATGACATGATTTATAACTAATTTAAAATTGCTTGAAAAATAAGAATGAGGTAGAGAGACAAATCACATCAGAATGAGAAAAGCAGAATCACGGATTGCACAACCAAACAAATTTATACAGCTTCTAATCATGGTGTACATCTACAGATATTTATATATATCAATCAATAAGAGTTAATAACCTCAAGTCAACTGTTTAAATAGAAAGTTGAAAGGTTATCATATAAGCTACCAATATTATTGAAACCATATCGGATTGGCCCGTTGAAATGGTTCAACGGAGAATTGGTAATGACTCTGGTCCAGTTGGAATAAAAAAATGATTTTATGAAAATCTTGAACGGTTTTATGAACGGATCTTTGTTTCTATCTTAATCACCGAGTCAAGAAATTAGTCACTAGTATGGTGAAAAATTAATTAATGTAAATCATTACTTAATTTAAACATAATTTTATAGAAATAGATGTAATTAGTAATTATTATTTTATTTCATTTCATAAACACTTTGATTATATTAAAAAGAAAGGGATGATGATATTTGTCGTCCCAATTTTACACTTAGTGTCCCCTATGATTTCATATATGTCTTTTTGTATTTATTTGTTTTTAAAAAAATCAAGTAATGTTATTTGACACCACATTTTACACCCACGCCATTCAAAATTATGTTTACATCATTTATATTTATTTATAAAAAATTATATTTGATCCATATAGTTTTAAAATAAAATTTTAATATATCAAAATATTTGAAAAATAGTAAACTAATTTTATTATTATAATTATGAATAATGAAAATAAAAGTGAAAATAACGAACTAAATTACTAACGCATAATTGTATTTCTTGAGCATGTATTATATCGAATTATATAAAATTTCTCATATATTCTTAGCATGCTATCATATTACTTTTCTCGTTCATTAAGACTCAAAATCTTGTTTCTGTAACCACATTGTTTGTATATGAGGAACCAAAAATTTTACTCATAAATTTAAACGTAAAAAGTGAGAGTAAGAATTTTAGATGACAAATAATGATTTCTTGATGAGGTTGTGTTTCGAATGATACATTACATGTAAATTCATGTTTTGTTGGTGCTAAGAATTTATTTTAGTCATAATTTATTTATTTTCCTCTTTACAATTTATATTATTTTCTTAATCTAATTTGTTATATAGTAATTAATTATTTAATTACATGTGGTTTGTATTTTTTGTAATTATTTATATATTTTTTTATTTACATTAAATAATATTTATTTTAAAATCAAATATAAATATATTCTTTTATTATTAGAACATTTTCATAATTTTAAATGCAACATTTTAATTATCATAGGAGTTGATAAGTATGAAAAGAATTAAGCGAATAGCGATCCAATAATTTTATCAAACATAAAAAAATTATAAGAGACTATAGATATTAAAAGGTACAAATTACTAATTACACATGTACAGCCGTATGCATAGATTTCCACATTTGATTAACATGCGCATGGCATGTAAGTTTTTAAATGGGTAAATTTCAATAAAGTATAATGTGGTTTGGACCGTTTTCAAAATGGTTCTTGTGGTATTTCGGATCTCAAAAAGAGGTATGAGATTTCATTCCGTTAGTAAATAACTGATTTTTTTGCTAATACCATTAAAGTTGATGACGTGACAAAGGGCAATTTCAGAAAAACTTAATTTTTTTTCATCTTCAACCTCTTAAAACTCCAAAAACTTATCAGAATTCATCTCCAAAAAAACTCCATGAAACAATATTATCGCAGATATGATTGTCTAATCTTCCAAAACTAAACAACTCTTAAAAGATAAATCATCAAATGACCAAAAATCTTGATAACCTGTACTTCCATTTTGGTGTTGTTGCAATTGCTTTGTATCGTTATCAGAATCGTTCATCAGTAAATCTAATTTTATCAACATCTAAACAGGAATCATTCAAAGATGAAAATGCAAACAAACAAAATAGGGGAAAACAATAAAACACAAATCTCAGTAATCACCGCCGCTATCGCATAGTCGTCTCCTCAACCTCCTCTTTCACTCCACAATGATGACCATGATTATCTTCTTATTCTGAGCAATTTTCTTTTGTGGGATGAACTCAATCAGATTCTGATTCGGGTTTGGGTTGTTGGATGCCCGATTTCTGCGTGGTCGTATACGTAGTTCAGGCATTGTTGGAAGGTCTGAGACAGTGAAGGTAGCGGAAGATGAGGTTGATGAAATTGCAGAGAATCATGAAGGTTCTAGAATAACTTGAGGAAAAATAGAAACAAAATCTCACTTGGGCCTCACTACTGGTAAAACTTCTCAACATCTGCAACAAAAAAATACCCAGAAGCGCGAAATAATTAAGAGAAGAAACTGTTGAAGTGGAGTTGAAGAAGGGAGTTGAAGTGCAAAGAAGAAAGCGAATTAATTGTTTAATCATCCATCTGTTGATGTTAAAGAGATTGGATCAGGATTTTTGGGATTCAATGGATGGATTAGAAAGCCCTAATTAGAATTTCCAATTAGAAAATTCGTCGAATTCGAAATTTTCAAATCGGAATTCTTCGGTAGAGAGGATAAAAAAATTGATCGGATGTACAATTGAACCGAATTGAAATGCCCATGAGGAATGGATTACTGTAAGAAGTATTGAATCAATGGAGGAAAAAGATGAGACTTCAGTTTCAGTTGAGATTTTAGAAGCGATGTAAGAGAGTGGGCAAAGTGGAGAATGGAACGCCAGTAACGAGACAACACCGACAACAAGAGTGACACTGACCATCGTTGGGGAAGAATGGAACGATGGCAGATTTAGGGGGAAGTGATGGCGGCCATGGAAGGGAGAGAGAGAAAAGTGTGAGTGAGTGTTTATTAGGTTTTTTTTATTTATAATTTCTAACTTTACTCTTTGTCACGTCATCACTTTTGACGATGTTAGCAAAAGTCCCTTGTTTGCTAACGGAACAAAACTTCAGGCCCTCATTTGAGATCCGAAATACGACAAGACCCTTTTGAAAACGACCCAAACCACATTGTATTTTTTTGAAGTTTACCCTTTTTAAATTTTTTTTCTTATTTTTCACTTTTCAAAACCGTTAATTTTTTTTACATACTGTTTCATCTATGAAATGTCATCTATTGTGATATTTTTTATAACTTCTTTGAACTATTTATGTAAGAAATATATTAGATATATTTTAGATTAACACATTTTTCCTAGAAAATTGTGTTTAACTGCTTTAATTTTAGGGAAAATTTTTAAAAATATATTGTGATTCATTCATTTTCAACACGGAGTTTGAGGAATTTCTTTTGTAAAAGGAGATATGGGGTTCAATTGTTTTGCAAAAAGGGTCTATGATTTCAGAATAGTGGTGTTACATTGAATATTTTTAACAATTCATCTAATAATTTAACCTTACTATTTAAAAATTATACATCATGATTTGAGTAATTTTCTGATTTTTCTATTTTTTTTTATGATTTTTAAAGTTTGTTATCATAATTTAATTTAAAAAATATTTGCACTATTCAAAAAAATTTTAAATTTATCATTATCGTGTATTGTATTTTTATTAACTATTCCGCAAAAATTCTAATAAAAACGAACAATGTTACCCATTTCGTGACATACTTTAATATTGACGATGCTCTATTTGCAAACTTTTTGAAACCACATATCCCCTTTTTGAAAAAAAGTTTTTTGAACTCTGATTTGCCAATGAGTAAAAATATATAATAGAAATCTAATAGATAATGCTCTATTTTGTGCAACCCAACTGATAGATTCGTGTTAGAAATCTATTTGATTAACTTTTTATGCTTGAAAATTGTTTTCTTGCTTCAATTAATTAAAGTTATTTATATTGGTTCATTTATAAAATTGGTGGTTGTTAAAATCTTCACTCAAACTATTGTTTAACTACTCTTCATTTATTCATGTGAAAAAATCTATTAGATTAACTCTTTTTGCTTAAATATACATTTATTTTGTCAGTTTATATGCCTTCTAATAGATTTAAAAAAATTCTAATATATTTTTATTAGCCAAAAATTATCTATAATTAAATCATCAGATAGAAACATGTTATATATCTATGAGAAAAAATGTTAATCAGTAAATATACATGTATTTGTCATACTTATGGCTTCTAATAGATATATAATAGATTTCTAATGGGATTTTACAATATGTTTATGAGTCAAACTACAAATATTTTATATTCATGTTAGATGTCTATTAAAAACCTCGTGTGGAAACATGTTACAAATCTAGTAGTAGAAATGGAAACCTATTAGAAACCTAGTAGAAACATGATAGATACCTAGTAACATAGTAGAAACCTAGTAAAAACATGACAAAAACCTTGTTATAGTAGAAATTAAGTAGAAACCTAAAAGAATCCAATAATATTGAACATTTCAATGAAAGATAAGACATATGACAAATTTATCCTATATTTCTAATAGAATGAATAAACTTGCAATGAAATATAAGTATTCTATCGACTTTCTAATTTCTACCATGTTTCTCTGGTTTTCGAAAGTTTAAAAATGTATATCACAATAAATGGTGTTTCGAAGATAATAATGAGATGAACAAAAAATTTTGAAACCATTTATCAAAATTTGTTTTAGGAAAATATACCTTTTGTGAAGTTGCCCATTATTAGTTATTGGATATTTTTTTATTTATATAGTTTAAATATTATTTACGATTAGTAATGAATAAACAAATATATCAATTATATTTAGTATTTTTGTTTTTTTAATATTTGTTTATTTAAGTGCATTATAATTCCAGTTTAATAATTTTTTATTTATAAGGTTTTATGTTTTTTTCAATATTTATATTTTAGAACATCTCAAATACATGTTCTATTCTATTATTCTTCTTGGCCCGTAAGCATATAGATATTGAAGTAAAAATAATTCTGTAATAGATCTTAGATAATCTTTGGTAGTTGGTGGATTCAATAATGGGGTGGCATATAGATAGACATTCAAATTGATGTGGTAATAAAATATACAAAACATATAAAAAATGAGCTACAATTGATTTTCTATTTGAATGTGAACGGTGTTTTTCCAAAATAATTCTCTCTCGTTATTAAAATATTATTTAATTAATGATACAATCTTATATTTGATTGTTTATTTGTAAAAGATCTAATAGACAATGTTTATTTGTAAAAGATCTAATAGACAATGTCCAATATTAAATGTGCCACATCATATATAAAAGAGATTATAAAAGATTTAGAGTGGAGTTAGTTTTTAATTAATTGTCTATTTTAGTCTATGTGACAATAAAAACAATGTAATAGACATTCTACTAAATATGCTTTTATATTCATTCTTGGCAATATGTTGTGTCTTAATTAATTTTGAACATCTATTTGATCTTTTTCAAATAAACAATCAAATAAAATTGAATTAATTTAATAGTATTTTAATAATTGAAACTATAATTATAGAAAATTAATTTAATCTTTTTGTTATTATTTCATGCACTTTTTGTAATTAGCTTTACAATTTTGCTATTACTCTAACCAACTCATCAATAAGATTTCTTTTTTTCATGCCGCCTGGTCATGAAAACCACTATATATTAGAGATGCTCTTACAACTTCATTAGTCATAATTTTAACACATGGTATATAGACTCCCGCATTGAATATGTTTAAAAGGCAAGGTTATTGCAAGATACTTTTATACAATATAAGTTAAAGTGAGACATTGTTTTCTTAAATGATTATGAATTGAACTGAATATATTTTAGTCTAAATTTGTAATTATACAAACTTGAACATCATTGGACTATACTTTATTGAATTGATTAATTTGAAGTGCAAAAGAACCGAGTATGGAATTTTAAATCCAATGAGTATTAAGATGTGTGTTAAAGAAAATAGTATACATATATATATTTTTAACATATTTCCAGTTAAAATTTTGAATATACTGTGATAAAAGAGAGAGTGTTAACTACTTGGACATGCATATATAAAAGATATATTGACATATCATAGAAGAGGCATCTTTTATTTTTTAGTGTAGCAACCAACATCACATGTATGCTTTGCTGTACTTTTGTTGTTGTTGTTCTGTTTATGGGTCATGTATATACTTGTTTGGATTCTTCTCTTCAATCATCTCTTTTTTTTAATCATTTATATCTCTTTCACCATTCACCATTATATAAAAAAATTATTGGCTTATCCTACGCATAAGCTTAACCTTTTTGGTAAATGGTTAAACTTGTACTGAAATAGTGTAACTCTATCAAAAGATTAAACTAATAGGGCAAGGCATAATTGTAGTCCTTATATTATTTTTTACACTTCCCCACATATAAGATTTGGACCCACGACCTTCAGGTCCACGAAGCTATGAAACCATTTAATGGAACCGTTAAACCTAAAAACTTACGCTAATATTACATGCTCAATTTTACTTAACACCATCTATGTTCAGGCCCAAAGACATTCAACACAGCGTCTGTATACTCATATTGCATTTAATCATTTGTGACTAGAATAAAAAAAGGGTGGATAAAATAATGGGAATATAACACTCAAAAAAACAACTTTGATTAAACTAAAAAAAAATATTACAAGAACACTCACTCAAATACAACATTACAACTCACTCTTATTTTTCTTCTTTTCTTTTATAAGAAGTTCTTACTTCTACTTGATGATAAACAACTAAACAACTCACCTATTTATAGGTGAATGATGCAACTCCCAACTAACACATTTACTAATCACAACATCCATCTACCCACAACTCTCAACTAAAACAATCAATAGCTAACTTATTTAGTTGAATTTAATGACCTCCAAATTGGTTATAGTTAATAGCCTCCAAATTAGTTTGGATTTTTTCTTAATTAGATCAAGTTTATAATCCAACACCCTGCCTTAAACTTGATCTAGTCATACTAAGTAGACTTCTCAATCTCGTGAAGCTTTCAGTCGTCAATAGCTTGGTGAATATATCCACAATCAGATCTTGTGTCTTCATGTAATCAATTTGTACTTCTTTTCTCGTAACACAATCTCGTATAAAATGATAGCGGATATCGATGTGTTTGCTTCGATCATGGAATACAGGATTCTTCGCTAATGCAATGGTCGACTTGTTGTCGATGTAGACCTTAGTCGGTTCTTCTTGCATTAAACCAATCTCCTTCAATAAATTTCTCAGCCAAATTGCATGACAAACACACGAGGTTGCTACAACGTATTCTTCTTCACAAGTAGACAATGTGATAATTGGTTGCTTCTTTGACATCCATGTGAAAGCAGTATCACCCATGAAAAACACAAGTCCACTTGTTCTTCTTCGATCATCTTTATCTCCACCCCAATCACTATCGTTATAACCAACAAGCTTGTAATTATTAGATATTGAATACAACATGCCGAAATGAATTGTACCTTTCAAATATCTTAGAATTCTCTTGGCGACTTTGAAGTGGGTGGTAGTGGGTGATTCCATGTAGCGGCTTACTAATCCGACAACATGAAGAATGTCTGGTATCGTGTAGGTGAGATAATGTAGACTTTCCACTAGACTTTTGAACAATGTTGTATCTACATTTTCACCTTCTTCATGTTTAGATAGTTTGATCCCGTACTCCATTGGCGTGTTGATCGGCTTACAATTTTCCATCCTGAACTTTTTTGAGGATTTCCCTTGCGTAGCTCTCTTGTGAGATGAAGATTCCACTATTTTCCTTCTTGACTTCGATCCCGAGATAATACGCCATATGTCCCATGTCTATCATTTAAAATTCTCTTGTCACCGCTTCCTTGAATTCATTATACATGCTTGGATTGCTTCCAGTGAAGATTAAATCATCCACGTAGAGGCACACAATCAAAATGTCTCCATCTTTGAGCTTTGTAGATAGAGCATGTTTGTAGGGAAATTAGTTGAAACCATTCTCTCGAAAGTACTTTTCGATTTTGCTATTCCATGCCCTTGGTGCTTGTTTCAAACCATAAAGAGCCTTCTTCAACTTTAACACCTTATCATCACGGCCTTTGGCTTGATAACCTTGGGGTTGTTGGTTGTAGACATCTTCTTCAAAAACTCCATTTAGGAAAGCAAATTTTACGTCCATTTGATGAATCTTCCATTTATTTTGAGCAGCCAAAGAAATAATGAGTCTAACAGTTTTCAATCGAGCAACTAGAGCGAATACCTCATCGTAGTCAATTCCAGCCTTTTAACTGTGGCCTTTTGTAATGAGCCTCACCTTGCATCTTTCGATCTCTCCTTTGGCATTTCTCTTTATCTTGTACACACATTTGATACCTATCACCTTGTATCCTTTGGGAAGTGATGTGAGTTCCCATGTGCCATTCTTCTCAATTGTTTTGATTTCTTCATCCATTGCGTCTCTTCACCTTTTCTCTTGAGCAGCTTCTTGGAATGTCATTGGTTCACAATCAGCAAATAGACAAAATAGTTTTAGATTGTATAGTTGTTCAGTTACTTCATAGAGATCTTTAAGGCTTCTCGAACTAGAAAAATCTCTTTCTTCAATCCCATTTGAAGATGAGGAAGATGATGAAGATGATCCACTTCCATTAGCAGGAGAGTTCGGCGGAGTTGTGATATCTTATTGAAGTTCTCTTAGTTGCCCAAATGGTGTCTACTCATCTTCTTCTAGTTTGAAAAAATTGAATTCACCTTTACGAGAGTTGAAGTTCCATTCTCCTTCTTCATCAAATATTACATCTCTACTTATTACAACCTTCTTGTCATCTGGATTATATAGCTTATAGCCTTTGGAGCTTGAGTTATAGCCAATGAAGATGAAACTTTGACATTTGTCATCCAACTTGGTTCGAGTCTCATCTGGTATGTAAACATGGGCTATGCTGTCGAAGACTCATAGGTGGGAAATTCCAAGCTTCCTTCCACTCCATGCTTCTTGTGGATTCTTTCCCCATACATTCCTTGTAGGAGAATGATTCAATAAGTACACTGCACATGCCATTGCTTCTGCCTAAAACTCCTTGGATAGCTTCTTACTCTTGAGCATACTTCGTTCCATGTCAAGGATTGTTTTATTCTTCCTTTCTGCCACACCATTTTGTTAAGGGGATTTGGGAACTATTAAGGGACTATGTTTTCCATTTGCTTCACAAAACTAGTTAAATTCCTTAGATGTGAATTCTCCTCCTCGATCAGATCTCATGGCTTTGATCTTAAGACCACTTTCATTTTCCATGGCTGCTTTAAACTTCTTGAATGCTTCAAACACTTCTGATTTTTGCTTCAAGAAATATACCCACATTTTTCTTGAATAATCATCAATAAAGAGAAGGAAGTAACTATTATTAGCAAGAGAATGTGGCTTAATTGGACTGCAGACGTTGGTATGGATGAGCTCTAATGGCTTCTTAGCTCTAGAGGTTAACTCCTTTGGAAAGCTTTTTCTGAATTGCTTCCCTTGTAGACATCATTCACATAATTGATTAGGATGATTGATACATGGTAGACCTCTTACCATTTCTTTCTTGGATAACAGCTCTAGTCCTCCAAAGTTGAGATGACCAAATCGAAGATGCCATAGCCATGATGAGTCTTTATAGCAAGCCTTTAGACACCTCGCAACATCATTTTGAATGTTCAAAGAAAACATTCTGTTCTTTGACATTCGAACTTTGGCGATAAGATCTCCATTGCCATCTCTTATAAAAAAGATTATAATCTTTCATATGAATATCATAGCCTTTTTCTAAGAGTTGGCCCATACTAAGGATGTTGCATTTCATACTAGGCACATAGTAGACATTTAAAATTAATTGGTGGCTACCATCTTTAGCAAGGAAGAAGATGTTACATTTCCCCTTCACGGATATTTTGGTATCATCTCCGAATGAGACATCACCACTTACTGTTTCATTGAGTTCCACGAACAAACTTCTTCTTCCACACATGCGATTGCTTGCACCGGTGTCGAGATACCATGTATTCTCTTGGTGTTCACTGCTATTGTTGTATGCTAATAGTAATGTTTCTTTCTCCTCGATCTTCTCCTCCACAAAATTTACCTTCTCCTCGACCTTATTGCTTAGAGCTCTACATTCTGAAGTATAGTGTCCAAACTTTTGGCAATTGTAGCATTAGACTTGAGATTTGTCATACCTTGCATTTGCATTGCCTCTTCCTTGACCATGAGCAGAGCTTTCTCCGTTCTCATAGATATTGTTGGAATTGTTGTTATTTTTCCAACTTCATCCATAACCACGGCTACCGCCTTGTCCACGGCCTCGACCTCTACCTCTGCCTTGGCTTCTTCTATGTTAGCTTCTACCATTATCATGGCTTTCATTCATCTCCCTAAGTTGTAACTTGAGGAGTTGTTCAGCGATCCCTTATTTCTTCTTGTGTTTTTCTTTGTAGGCTTGTAGTGATCCTTGGAGTTCCTCGATTGTCATTTCCTCCAAGTCTTTGGTTTCTTTAATCTTCACCATAATATGCTCAAATTTGGGATCTAACAATCGAAGTATCTTCTCTATGACCCTCGCATCTTCTAATTTCTCACCGTTTCTCTTTAATTGATTAGAGACGGTTGCTACTCTTGAAAAATAGTCTGAAATGGACTCGAATGCTTTCATGTGTAAGGATTCAAACTCACCTCTTAGAGTTTGGAGACGCACCTTTTTCACTTTCTCAACTCCTTTGTATGACGTTTGCAACTTCTCCCATGCTTGCTCGGTGGATATTGCATTCGAGATCTTCTCAAAACCGTCATTATCTATGGCTTGATAAATTAGGAAGAGGGCTTTCTTGTCTCTCTTACGAGAATCCTTCAAACTTATTGCTTGAAATGGTGTAAGAGTGGCTTCATTTTCTAGCTCGTTGAAGCCTTTCTCTACGATATCCCAAACATCATATACATCGAGAAGAGCCTTCATTTTAATACTCCACTTATCATAGTTGTTGTTGTTGAGTGTTGGAACTTGGAACGATGCCATTCCATTCGCCATATTACTCAAATAACTTCTCTAGGCGTACATGAGCTGTTGCGACACTTTCTTGAGTTTGATGCAACATTGTGTGCTTTGCAAGTGCCTTCTGATGGATTTTCTGCAAGTGATTGTTTTCCCTTGCAACCTGCAAATTTTCTAACTGATTTCTGCAAGAGATTGATTTCCCTTGCAGCCTGTAGATTTTCTGACGGATTCTGGAAGAGATTGTTTTTCCCTTGCAAACTGTAGATTTTCTGACGGATTCAGCAAGGAAACAGCAATGGAATTATATCCCCTTGCAAACTGCAGATTTCTTTGAACTTGGTCTTTTTTGCACCCGGAAATGAATTTTTTTTTAAGCGAAATCGAGCTTTGAACGTGGCTCTAGGACCACTTTATTGGGAATATAACACTCAAAAGAACAACTTTGATTAAACTCAAAAAAAATATTACAAGAACACTCACTCAAATACAACACTACAACTCACTCTTATTTTTCTTCTTTTCTCTCTTAAGAAGTTCTTACTTCTACTTGATGATAAACAATTAAACAACTCACCTATTTATAGGTGAATGATACAACTCCCAACTAACACATTTACTAACCACAACATCCATCTAACCACAACTCCCAACTAAAACAATTAATAGCTAACTTATCTAGTTGAATTTAATGGCCTCCAAATTGGTTGTAGTTAATAGCCTCCAAATTAGTTTGGATTTTTTCTTAATTAGATCAAGTTTATAATCCAACATAAAAATGAGCTTACACTATATAAATAGAATACTTTAAGATGATCAATATGACTTGTGCTTGAAAGAAAATCATTTTTAGCACATGAATGAATAGTTAATTTCATTGTGGACCTATAAATGTATACAAATAACTCATCTACAATCCAATAGCGTACGTTTTGGATTAGATTGGAAACTTGACTCGCTTAAAGACGTATCGGCTTTAATATTTGCACCCACCTTATTCCCCCAATTAGATAAACATAGAGAATAATATATACATATTGTTGGAATTGTTGATGTGCCCTAGTTCTAAAGGCATTGGTTCATGTAGTGTCACATTATAAAGGCAATAATCTACTGCATTTATACCTTGTGCTATAATATGAGTAGAGTATCCATTGATTGATAATCATAAATGTC
>CATIWQ010165320.1:0-12886 GCA_949673415.1 Euphorbia schlechtendalii | reverse complement strand
ATGTAGTACTCAGCATAGACTCAGCTTTTCCTACTCTAAGTCATAACTTAATTAATCACCTAACAAAACAGAGTTATTCTCCCTTGAATGAACTCAAGTCAGCTTTATTAATTAAGAGTCTACTTAGTACTCAATTAATTTCACTATCCTAGATAATTTACTATTTCTAAAACTACTCAGTATTATGAAGTACTATTAACTTGGGTTTTACAAGTGGTTTCTTTCCTTCCTTAGGAGTAGAAGCCTTTACAACGGGTAGACAAGATTACAGAAAGTACCTTTCTTTCTAACTACCACTCAATCTTAGTTCAGGTACCCTTCCTAAACTAACACACAAATTTGAATTGAAAGATTGAGAACAAAGGATTTTGACTCCTAAAAAGCGTTGAATCCTTTTATAATGTTAAAGCTAATCTGATTTCTCTCCATTACAAATGAATGAGAAACTTAGCATTTGCTTTTTTATTATTTAGATTTGGAATTTTTGAATGATGTGATTGCTTGGACAGAATTTTCAACTCTTAAGAAATTCAAGGTGATTTACCAATTTTGAACTTCTACTTCAATCTTCTATTTCTACTTTGAAGAGTTGAAAGTAGTCATTGCAAACTTCTTGTCCTCACTTGTTCTTCAATTTCTCTTCTCTTTACAGCTTTCGAATCTGCCCATTTGAAATAGATTCAAGGACATTTAGAGATAGAGAATTTGAATGTTCAAGAGCGAGATTAATCCATTAATCTTGATGCATCAAAAACTCTTTTCTTTAAGCAAATCCGTTGTGATAGAGAGGCCCATGAGATGCAATGTGGAAGCTTGTGATTTGTTTTGATGTTGACATTGTAGAGTAGCCCGGGGACACTGAAGAAATTGTGCATGTCAAAGGATATATTTTGTGTTGGACGCTAGCGAGGAATCTCCAACATTCCATACTGATACCTTTTGGTTGTAAGGACCATTTGAATGTCTTCTTTAATTTCAGTGCTTTTTACTCAAAAAGCATCAAAGGAATATTCCATCTCTCATAGATAAAGTTAAAAGTACATGTGTCATATTATTTCTAAGTGTCAAAGAACTCAGCTTTTAATAAATAAAAACTACTCAGCTTTGCTGAGTCTATATCTTATAAACTACTTAATACCAAGCTTTTCTTACTCTACGCTATAACTTAATCAAAACTCGGTATACTGAGTTGTTTTCCCTTAAACAAACTCAAGTGAACTTGTTTAATTAAGAATCTACTTAGTAGTTAATTAATTTCACTATATTTTACATAGTTTGTTATTTCTAAAATATTTTAAATAATTTGAAGTACTATTAACTTGGGTATAACAATGTCCCCCATTTTAGAATAGATAACAAACTAGGTAGTAGAAAAAATTAATTAAATAAGTAGTTTATAGATATAAGAATACCTTATGAGTGATGTAAGACTCCCCCTTGCTGAGTGAACTCCTTAAGCAGTATAGATTACCCCATACTGAGTGGATATTCTTCAGTCAGCATAAACCCCCCCATACTTAGAGAGTTTTTCCTTAACTTGGGACATTGTCTTACTCAGCTTCTCCTTGAGGTTGGTCTTAGTAATTCTTGCAATAGTTTATGAGTAGAAATAACACAATATATGAAACAAATTAAGAAGTTCTTAACTTCAGATGGAATAAACTTGCAGTTTTCATTGATAAAAACTTAGCAGTACATAAATTGTGTCCTATACTAAGTAATTACAAGCTAGTGCACTATTAAAAGTTCTTTAATTCTATACTAAGGCTATCTACGGGCATGTTTATGAGATGATGATGATTACCCACCTCCTTTATAGTACTGTTGGTAGTGATGTTGTTGTTGTTGATTCTTTTACTATTGATGTTGCAGAGGATGTTGAGGCCTTGGCTAAATTCTTGATATATGATGTTGAGCTACCCTTAGAAAATCTGCAACTACTTTCTCCCCTTTGATATATGTTCCATAACCATGTGCTGGAGATAAATATTAAAGAAGTCAATTGTAGCTTGAAACTCCTCTTGCTTTCCTTGGATGGCTGATGAAATCTCTTTCTCCAACCGCTCCTTTCCTTTCAATAAAAGATCTCTTGATCATTAAGTTCCTGCATAAGAAAATGATGACACCTAGTTAGATTGTAATTTGATCGAATCCTTGGCAAGCATACCATTAAAAACATTGCAGGACACCTCTGAAATGTGATGTAAATGGAGTAATCTTCAATTTTGCTTCCACGTTGATAATCATTGGGCACATGAGATTGATAGTAGTCGATGTGAACTCTATGTCCCTTGCATCATACAGTCTAGTAGTTATTAGTTGATCCACGTTCCCTTAAATTCATGAAGATAATCCTGGAGGGCATTTAGCTTCTTATGCATTGTGAGTCCACTATCATGATCAACAGATATAGTTGGCTTAGGAAATAGTTTACCCATTGCTACAAGCAAGGCCTTTTGTGCTTTCTTCATCGAATCATTAGTATTGTTCTCGATAAGGGTGCAAGCTGAGTCGAGCTTATCTCCAAGCGCATCCAAGTTCAGCACAAGCTTATCCACTTTCTTGATAGCCTCATCAACTGATTTCACCACTTTATAAACCTTTTTATGGTAGGTGATCATTAATATAGAGATTTTCTCCATCAACTGGCACATGGTATACCCAAAATCCTTATTCAAATCCAACTGTTTGGATAATTCACTTATCTTCCTATCCATGCTTGTCTTTATTTTGGCTTACTCTTCACCAAACTTAGGAAACTACGTAGTTTGAGTTACTAGAGTAGCATTCAAACTACTCAGCTATTCTACGGTAGCATCTATACTACCTTTCACTTTTCCTACCCTTGTGTTTGCAATGATAGTAGAAGTTGGGTTTGAAGAGACAACTACATTGAGCTTAGCTCCAGAGTCATTCATCCCAGTTAAGATCAAAGCCATCTTGTTTACTAAGCTCTTTACCCTCTCCTTTGGTAGAAGGTTCCTTATTGTAAATAGGCTCCCTTAAATCTTCTTGAATTCCTCAAAGTAGATTGATTCAGAGGGGATGCTAAAATACTCATCAAACTTTGGAAGCTTAGACTTTTTCTTAGTAGATAAGTCCATCAATTCTGTTGCTAGTAGCACTTATTGCACCATCAAATTCACTATAAGTTTTGAGAGTTGGGAATATCTTCCTGGCCAACTCCCTAGTATGAGGCAAAAAAGCTGAATCAGCCAAGTCTACTTGGACTAGCTTACTACTGGAGGGACTAGCATCCCTTGGTAACTTCCTCAACTACTTTTGCTTACTAAGAGGAGTTCTCACTTTTAGGAACTTCTCTAATCTAAGGGATTAGAGGGGTAGAGGATGGATTTGAAGAAAGGGTAGATTTAGAGGCAGTTTGTACATTTTGAGAAAGAAGGGGTAGAGGTTGGTGATCGCAAGATTGTGACTCTACTTATTTTGAGGGTTTATATTTTATAATGAAGCCAAAAACCTTGTTCCCCACTCTTCTATTGACAAGTTAAGAAGTCAAAATACGAACATGTGTTATCAATACCGCTTACCAAATAGAAAAATGGTGACCTCTGCAAGTTTATAGTTTCGATGTAGTTTTAAAAGAAATCGGTCCTACAGGGAAAGAATTCGGTTCTAAAGATTAACTAGAGTTACGGGATAAACGAAAATAGGGAATTTTAATGGAGTTGGATGATTTGGAAGATAGGCAAATGAATAGATAGATGTATGAATAGACTAGAGAAGATGTAAAATATAAAGATATCCCTAAGAAAAAGTTTAGCAGAGAAAAACATGCAAAATCATCAAGAATAATTCGTACACTAGATAAGTTCAACAAATACAGTACTAGATGCCCTAATATTCAATAATTCACAGCTTAGGGTAAACAAATTATGACACTATAAGAACATGGATAACAATATTACTATACATGCTTAGTACGGGTCGCTCTCACATAGCCATATTTAGCAAGTTACCATTCCAAAAATGTTAGCTCACTATATAGCATTATAATCACAGATCCAATGATTATACATAATCTTGTTAACCCTGAAATCACTCTTAAAGTTAACTTGAAAGCATATAACTTAATTCATATAAATGACGTAAGACGAAATACTCGTTATGATACAAAGACATATCATAAACTTCGAAATAGAAAGTATAAGTAGAAAACAAAGTAAAGTTGTAAGGTATGCAAGTGAAAGTTAAAGTTAATCAAACCGTATCCACTCTTTAATGAGAGTCGTCAATTCCCACAATTCCTGCGTCTACTTTGAATTTGGTCTCGACTAGTTTAGAACCTCCACTAGGATGTTATTCTTTGTGAATCTCGAACAAAAGAATGTTGAAGAACAAAAACTTTTATTAATAAGTGCTTTGCAATTACACTCATACAATAAACATTCGAGTTTTTGTACAGATATAGTGATCGAAATAGGAATCGAATCACTTATACATTTTTCTTGCTAAGACTTTGAACGTAGAGAAATCTAGATATTTTCACTCTCGATCTATACACGCATACTATCTATTGTCACACACCATGCATCACATATCCCCCACACACACACATGAAATTGACTGGTTTTGAACATCTTTATAGAGTACGAAGGGTTGCGTCTATCTAAATGAAGAGTCGTGTCTATTGGAGAAGAGTTACATCACTTCAATATGATTGGATGCAAAGATTCATCCTCATCCACAATGGAAAGGTAACTTTTCATGGTTGGTTGACTTCCAAAAGGTGTCTTTTCGATTGGTAGTTGATGGCGGTTTATCATTGTTATCTGGTGGTTGGTAGTTGAAAAGAGATAACCAATCACCGTCACAAGTTGTGACTGCGAATTACATGTCACGATCGTGACTAATGGTTGACAACTTTATATTTTGAAGAATAACAAGTCACGACCTCAAATGGGTGTCATGACCGTGAACAATGCATTTTCTTCAAAATTCTTCTTGCAGCTTTACCGATCTTCAACGGCTTCAATCCTAAGCCAGATCATTGTGTTCCACTCATCTTTTTGCACCTTTTTCACTCTTTTTCCATAGAATTCCATTTTTTATCATTTTACTCCCAAGATTCACCTAGTTACTACATTTGCATAAAAAACAACTACATACCACGTGAAATCTTTTATATGAAGTATAAAATGACTTAAAACCAAATCATTTTATGATTGAAAATGTTATGATAATAAGTGTAATTATACACTTATCAATTGGTTAAGATTTTTCAAGGGAAGGAATGAGTGTAGTTTGAGTATTTGGAGGTGATGAAGAAGGGTTGGTCTTTTCTTAGGAATTATTTGGTGAAGAAGAGATATGAATAAGGGAATTTATGGGGGAACATTATAGAGTGCTTTGAGAGAAGAATTTACAAAAGAATTTGGGGAAGGAGTTTTGTGTACCTATTGGTTTGTTGTTTAAACCATGGATGGGTCAGCCTCAAGTTACTCAGCCTGAGTTGGAAGTGGCTCAGTTTGCATAGTGTGAAGGAGGCTTTATAGGTTTTCCTCAGGAGGAGCACATTCCTCTTGGATGATGACCTCCATGTTATCATTATCCTCCTTACTGTTTACTATTTGGATGTTTCTTTTAGTGTGAGTTTTCGCAAGTCTCTTTCTTTGAACGCCTCTAGCCTTGGAGATAATATTCTCCACTTCCTTAGCAGCTCTAAGACTTATTGTTTCAGAATCCTGATTAGCTTTCTTGGAGCTTCCTTAGACAACAGCCTCTCTAGCCTCTTTAAAATTTGCACTTTTTCTTGTGCAATCCCTCACTTAGCTCCTTGGTAGACATATTCTTGATTTTCTCTACAACTTTAGGAGGAGGAGGTGGGAGTGAAGACTTGGTGGCTGTTGCTACCTCTTCTTCTTCTTTTTGCCTCACCTTAGCTTTCTTGTGAGTGATAGTTTTAACTTAATCTTATTCCTGACCTTTGCTTGAGTTTGAGCAAGCGCATCTCCTCCCCTTGCTATTGCTAGGCTAGCTCTCACTCTTTGAGCCCCAATCTTAGCTTTTAGACGTATGGGAGAAAAAATGGTTGAAACTTGCTCTAGTTGAGTAGAAAAAGGAACATCATTAGTTTCCTCACTAGAGTCTTCATAGTTCACTTTAAACGCATCTTCATCCTCCTTACATACATTTGTAGGGAATACTGTAGGTTCCCCTCTTACCTTCTTGAGCTTCAAGTCCTGGACATTGGTATATATGGTGTAGACTTGTTTATTCTTCAACATGTTGAAGTAGTTGAAGTACAAGGTCTTCTTCAGAGGGATAACTATCTCTCTTAGACTATCAATGAAAGAAAAAATGTCCATTCTCATAGCCTTCATGATGAGGTAATCAAATACCCATAATGATATAGGGTAGTAACCTTAGTCAAGTGATGAAGAATCATCACTAGCCAATTAGTTGCTTCTCCTCTATCATATGGTAAACTACGGATCTCTTGAAATACATGCAACTACTAAGGGACCCCTTCTTTGGTAGGACCAACTTGATTAGTAATTCATGCCACGCTCTTTCCTCCTAGCTCATCCTAGAAGCAACAATTTCTCCAGATCCATAATCAACTAGGAGTTCCCAGTCTTCAGGAATGACCACAATCTCTTCATCTTCAATTCTCCTCAGCTTTATACCCTTCAATGACATGTTGAGGAGGCTGCCAATTAAATTAGCATAGATCAGGTAGGAGATATTGTCAATCTCTACCATTAGAACATCATTGAATCCCTTGATTGAATAGAGATTCTAGTAAAATTTCGTAATCAAGCAGGACCGTCCAAGAGTAGAAATTGGCTGAGGTTTATGTTGACTAATGACCCTATGCATGGTCTTATATTTCAGCAATCCATGATAGTTGACCTTGAACACTAGTTCAAACTCTAGATCTTCTGCCTAGTTGATCTTGGTGGATTTAGTTATGTGGGGCAAGATAACCTTCTCAGTTATTCCATCTATGTGTACAAAAATGTTTCTCTTTGAGGCTTCCTAAAGAACAAGGGTTTTCTTGATTTTTTCCATTTGCATATGAAAAAAAAATTTGAGAGAAGAGAGATTAGGGTTTTTTGCAAAAATTCCTTGAGAGTTCAAATTGCAAGTAACCTTCTCTCTCTAATAAGCTACCTCTTATATAGCCTCTCCAACTGCAAGATGGTACGTGGCGCTCTCCTAGTCCAAGATCAAGTTTAAACAGTGAGATGAACAATTCAACCGACTTAATGAAACTTTGTAGTTTCAAATTTAAAAGGTTCCAATTCAAAGCCTCCTTTCAATAAAGTAGCTTTTGAGTTTTAAATGGAAAACCTGAACTAACATCGTTACTTTAACAAGCTAATGGGGTTAAATACATACTACCTCATTCGGTTGAGTTGAGACTTGACATTCAACACTTAGCCATTTTTTTGGAATTTTTCTTCACATGGGGTTTGCCATTTCAATTAGCTACCTAAGAATATTGAATTTCTTTTTGCTAACAGTTTGGTGAATATGCCAGCTCGCTGTTCTTTTGAAGAAAGATACTCTAGTTTGACCTCTCCCTTAGGACATGATCCCTTATGAAGTGATGTCTAATATTGACATGCTTCATCTTGCCATGTTGAACTAGATTCTTGGATAGCTCAATTGCTATCTTGTTATGACACATAACTTTGAGGGACTTTGACTTCATACCATAATCCTCCATTTGCTGCTTGATCCATAGCACTTGTGCTACATAACTTCCTGCCGCCATGTACTCAGCTTTAGTTGTACTTAGTGCAACAAAAGTTTGCTTCTTGCTATTCCATGAGACAAGACAATCTCCAAGGAAAGATGAGCTTGTCTCTTCCTTAGTCTACGTCTATGAATCCTAGGAATGAAATCCAAAATATTACAATACCACAAACCTACATCAATTGAACCTTGCAAGTACCGAAGATTTTCTTAATAGTTACTAAGTGAGATTCTCTGAGGCTAGCTTGATTACTTGTGTAATAGCACACAAAGCATTGAATATCAGGCCCTTTATTTATTAAGTAAAGGAGAGAACAAATAATACCTCTATAGAACTTTTTTTCTATAGGCTTACAAACTTCATCCTTACTCAAAATTGAATCAGTGACCATGGGAGTAGACATTGGCTTTGAATGCTCCATATCAAACTTCTTCAGGACATCTTTAGCATACTTCGCTTGGTTAATGAAGATTCCATCAACACCTTTCTTGATTTGTAGTTTGAGAAAAAAGTTGAGCTCTCCAATTATTGAAATTTCAAACTCATTATTCATCTGCTTGCTGAACTCCTAGAAAAGCTTCTCATAAGTTTCTCCAAATATGATATCATCAGCATAGATTTAGACAAGCAACACATCTTCCTACTTTCGCTTGATAAACAGAGTCATATCCACTTTTCCTATTTCATAGCCTTTGCTAAGTAAGAACTTAGTTAACCTTTCATACCAAGCACAAGGTGCTCACTTCAGTCCGCAGAAAGTTTTCTTTAGTTTGAAGATATGCTCAGGATTCTTCCCATCTTCAAAGCCTAGAGGATGGTGCACTTATACTTTCTCTTGAATGAATCCGTTGAGGAATGCACTCTTGACATCCATCTGAAATAACTTGAAGTTCATATGGGATGCAAAAGCATAGAGGATCCTAATTGCTTCAAGTTGAGCTACAGGAGCATAACTTTCATCATAGTCTATGCCTTCTTACTTATTGTAGCCTTGGGCAACTATCTTTGCCTTATTTCTGACAACAACGCCATCTTCATCAAGCTTGTTGTTGAAAACTCATTTGGTGCCGATGACTTATTTTACTTTCGGCTTAGGAACTAGATCCCAAACATCGTTATGTTCAAACTTATCCAATTTCTCTTGCATCGTGATCATCTAGTAGTCATCTCCTTCTACATCTTCCAACTTCTTCGGTTCAATCAATGAGATGAAAGCTGGATGGATCATCATCCTACTGAGCTAACCTTGCATCATTACAAGATTATGCACATCATCTATAATACTTTTGAGTGGATGATTGCGATGAGTTCTAATCACTCTTAGAATACTCGAATCTACAATGAGAGTCACTACACTAGGTTGCTGAGGCTGAGGTTGAGCTTCTACTTTTTTTAAAATTGATTGAAAGTTCTTCATCACCTTTAACTTCCTCGATTTCTAGCTCTTATGCTAGGTTGGATAGCAAAGAGAGTGGCATGCTAAGTCGATTTATTTGCTGGTTCACTCCTTCATCTTCATCAGATGGTTATAAATCTGCATTGTTAGTTTCATCAAAATCTACAAGCATAGATTCCTCTAATAAGCCAGTTCTCTTGACATACATTCTATATGCCATATTGTTAGTCGAGTAACCTAGAAAGACACCTTCATCAGCCTTTGGATAAAACTTACCTAGTGGCTCCTTGGTATGAATGAAACACTTATAACCAAATGATTAGAGATGATAAATTCTTCTGGTTGAGAGTCCCATGTATAGACTTTAGAAAGTCCATTAACAATGTAGCCTGTAGAAAGTTTGCTGACTGTGAAAAGTCAAGAAAAGGTATGAACTAGAAAGTTCACTTGACTGTAAAAAGTTAAAGAGGATGTGAACTGTAGAAAGTTCATTGACTGTAAAAAGTTAAAAAAGATTCGAACTGTAGAAAGTTCATTGACTATAAAAAGTCTGAAAGAGGATGCTGATTGTAGAAAGTTCATGGACAGCAAAAAGTCTGAAGAAGATGTGGACTGTAGAAAGTCCGATGATTGTAAAAAGTTGGAAAAAGATTTGGATAGTAGAAAGTTCATTGACTGTAAAAAGTCTAAAAAGAAATGTGTACTATAGAAAGTCTATTGACTATAAAAAGTCTGAAAAGAAATGCGGATTGTAAAAATTTCGTTGAATGTAAAAATTCTTAAAAGAGATGTGGACTGTAGAAAGTCCATTGATTGTAAAAAGTCTGAAAAGATGTGTGGACTGTAGAAAGTCCATTGACTGTAAAAAGTCTGAAAAGAGATGTGGATTGTAGAAAGGCCAGGAAGGTATGCAGACTTTATAAAGTTTGCGATGAATACCCCTTGTGAGTTGACCTCTGGTTGATTGTTACTGTCAGAACCGCTTGGGAAAGGATGAGATGCATGTGCTTCATGCCTTCGAAAATCATCAATTGTAGTAAGTGTTCATTGAAATCCATTGCGGGATGGTTGACCGTTGTGGTTTGATTTGTATACCCCTTGTGAGTTGACCGTGGGTTGACTGTGACCCTTGGAACTGCTAGTGAAAAGATGAAAGCTGTGTGCTCCAAGCCTTTGAAGATACATCAACTGTAATAAGTCTTCGTCGAAATCTACTGTGGGATTGTTGATCATTATGGTCTGAATTGTATACCCCTTGTGAGTTGACCATGGGTTGATTATGACTTGTTCAAAAGATTTTAGCTGTACTCATTTCAAAAGACTTATCCCCGGTAATGGCACCAAAAACTTGATCGCAAGGTTTGACTCTACTTATTTTGAGGGCTTATATTTTATTATGATGCCAAAAACCTTGTTCCCAACTTTTCTACAGATAAGTTAAGAAGTTCAAAATACGAAAAAGTGTTGTCAATATTGCTTAGCAAATAGAAAAATGGTAACCACTGCAAGTATATAGTTTCGATGTAGTTTTAAAAGATATCGATCCCACAAGGAAGGGATTCGGTTCTAAAGATCAACTAGAGTTGTGGGGTAAATGAAATAAGATAGTTTGTATTGGAGTTTGATGATTTGGATTATATATGGATAAATAGATAGATGTATGAATAGACTAGAGAAAATGTGATATTCATAAGAACAAGTTTAGCAGAGAAAAACATACAAAATCATCAAGAGTATTTCGTACACTAGACAACTTCATCCATTAAGGTTCTAGACGCCCTAATATTCAATAATTCATCACAGAGCAACACATGAGATGACACTTCTAAGTCTAGGGTAAACGAATTATGACACTTATAAGAACCTGGATAACTATATTACTATGCTTAGTACGGATCGCTCTCACATAGCCATATTTAGAAAGTTACAACTCTAAAAATGTTGGCTCACTAAACAACGTTATAATCACAGATCTAGTTATTATACACAATCTTGTTAACCCCGAAATCACTCTTAAAGTTAACTCGAAAGCATATAACTTGATTAATACAAATGATGCTAAAATGAATTACTCGTTATGACACATAGACATATCATAAAATTCGAAATAGAAAGTATAAGCAGAAAACAAAGTAAAGTTGTAAGGTCTGCAAGTGAAAGCTAAAGTTGATCAAACCGTATCCACTCTTTAATGGGAGTCGTTAATTCTCGCAATTCCTGCGTCTACTTTGAATCTGGTCTCGACTCGTACAGAACCTCCACTAGGATGCTATTCTTTGTGAATTTCGAATAAAAGAATGTTGAAGAATGAAAACTTTTATTGATAAGTACTTTGCAACTACACTCATACAACAAAAGCTCGAATTTGTGAAGAAATATAATGATCAAAATAGAAATTGCATCACTTATACATTTTTCTCGCTAAGACTTTGAATGTAGCGAAATCTAGATATTTTCAGTCTCTAGCTATACACGCATACTATAATTGAATGCCTTCTACTCATGCCATAACCATGCATCACAAAATTGATTGAGTTTGAACCCTATTTATAGAGTGCGAAGGGTTGCGTCTATCCAAACGAAGAGTCATGTCCATTGGTGAAGAGTTGCATCACTTCATTTTGATTGGATGCAAAAATTCATCCTCATCCACAATGGAAAGTCACCTTTTCATGATTGGTTGACTTCCAAGGGGTGCCTTTTTGGTTGATAGTTGATGGCAGTTGATGGTGGTTGATCGTTGTTATCTGGTGGTTGGTAGTTGAAAAGAGATAACCATTAACCGTCACAAGTCGTGATCGCGAATCATGATCGTGAACATTGGTTAGCAGTTTTCTATTTATGAAGAGTGACAAGTTGTGACAACGAATAGATATCACGATCGTGAAATGTTGTTTCTTCATGATTCTTCTTTGCAACTTTGCCGATCTTTGACAACTTCGATCCTAAGCCAAATCATTGTGTTCCAGGCATCTTTTTGCACCTTTTTCACTCTTTTTCCATAGAATTCCACTTTTATTCATTTTACTCTAAGATTTACCTAGTTTTTGCATTTGCGACAAAAACAACTACATACCACGTGAAATCTTTTATATGAAGTATAAAATAAAACAAAACCATATCATTTTATGATTGAAAATGTCATGCTAATAATTGTAATCATACACTTATCACACCCTCATTTGGAGAAAGACTATCGTAGTGAGTACCACACTCCCACGTTGCATAAAGTTCAAGTGAAAGTTTGAAATTTCCCACAAATTAGTAATATGCAATTTATATAGTTTAGTTGCATACCTCTGTTCTTAATGGAGAGTCAACCGAATTGCATCTTCATGTAAGTGTTATATGCTTACTCGAATATTACCTTCTCTCAAGTTTAGTATAAAGTATTAAGGACAAAGGGAGCACACTTTGTAAAGTTTGATCTCAAGGCATTTTGAGGTAACCTAGGATGCTAAAAACACTCTTAGTGGTTGTATTTTATGCTCCATACCACTCTCCCCTTTTTTAGTGGTTGCATTTTATGCTCCATACCACATTCTCTCATTTTTTTTCTTTTTAAGCATATGTTTTTGAAGTACAGATTCATACTTTGCACCCATTTTTCGTGCTATGCTACTTTTCTTTTTTCACTCATTGAATGGTTGCAGTTTCTGCTCTGTAGCATTCCTCACCTTTTGCATAACTCATTGGTTATTCTCTCTTTCTTTTGATTTTTCTCTCTTAATACCCTCATCCTTTATTGAACACTTTCAAAGTATTAT
>CATIWQ010165270.1:0-11879 GCA_949673415.1 Euphorbia schlechtendalii | reverse complement strand
TATATATTATGAATAAGGAAACTAGATTCCTTAGCACAAGATTCATGGACACAATATAATACACTTCATGCACACATATTCATCCATTAGGTACTTAAATGCTTTATCCAAATTGAATTGTACTACTTCATCACCTACCCTTAGTTTTATATTTCCTTCTAAAACATCAACTAATTCCTTACATGTATGCATTAAAGATCAACCCAAAATTATTTTTTTATATTTCATTATAAGAAATATCTAGTACCACAAAATCTATTGGAAAAAAAACTTATCAACTTTAACAAGCACATCTTCAATGATATCACAAGGATGCTTCATCGATTGATCCGCCAATCGCAAAACCATATTTTTCCTTTTTACTTCATATTCAAATTTCAACTTTTTTAAATTAGAGAGTGACATAAGATTGATACTAGCCCCAAGATCACATAAAACATTTAGGAAATGTTATATTCCGCAATTTACATTGAATAGTAAAACTTCTTAGATCATTAAGCTTCATAGGCATTATATCAATGATAATTTTGCTATAATCTTTGGTTAGTGAAATAGAAAAAATTTCATCCGAACTTCTCTTCTTTGAGAAGTTCTTTGATAAATTTCTCATAATTAGGCATTTGAATAAAAGCTACAATGAATGAAAGATTTATCTTCAAACGCCTCAACTTATTAATAAAGTTGATGGATTGTTGATCACCAGTCTTCTTTCTCAATCTATGAGGAAAAGGTGGAATACGTGGAGATTTCTTACGTGAAATTGTGTCATCAAAACTTGCATTCTCAATATCATCACTTGGTCGTTGATTCGGTTGATTAATTTTGACATTATTTTTCAGACCCGAATGAACTAAGTCATCTATTAACTGTTCATTATAAAGAGCAATGGTTTTAACATTTTCTTTAGGATTTCCTTAAGTATTACTAGGTAACCTTTACCTCTAAAAGGAATAGTATTGGTCAATTGTCAAAAATGAATCTCCAAATTATATATAGATGAAGACTGATTCTTAAATAAATGATCCATTTTACTTTCAAAATGTTTATAGTTATCTTCATTTTCATGTTGTTTACTCGAAACTCCCTCTACAATTTTATCTATCATGCTAGTAAGTTGACCAATTTTGTCTTTACTACTATAATAACCTTTTGATTGATAATTACTATTTTTATTATTATATGAATTATAAATATAATTGGATCCATTATTATTGTTCATGTAAGAATTAACCTGACTTTGATTTTTAACATAATTTATTTTTTCTCCCACATTCACGATAAAATTACATTTAAAACTTTTGTGACCAATTTATCCACCACTATCACAAGTCAATAGATGATTTTTACTTACATGCAACTTATTTATTTTATGAGACAAAATAGATATATGTGCTTGAATGACTGAATAAGGATCTAAATCATTTATCTTTTTAACAAGACTAGAAAATGATGACACAAAATGTGATGGAACAAGAGTACTTACATGTGTTCTCTCAGCAGGACACATACCATTGTTATTAGACATTTCTTCTAGTAAATCGAAAGCCTCTTAACTAGTTTGCTTCATCAATGATCTAGCATCCATAGCATCAATAGCTCCCCTTATTATATGATTAATTCCATTATAAAATGTTTGAATAACCATGTTTTGTGAAAGACTATGGTGAGGGAAAACTAGTTGGAGTTCCTTATAACGCTCCCAAGTCATCATCTTTTTTATTTTGTTTTTATTCTTTCTTCTTGTGCTTTTAGATAAAATTCATTCAAATTCTAACTTGAATATCTCAAATGATCCATACATACTCATGGTCTTTGGAATACACAATACCTAATCACATAAAAAGAAAGTGGAGTCAAATAAAAAATAAAATTTTGATGTCTATTGCATTTACATCGATACGATGCCAAAAACTTGATCGCATCTCTTACACCAATTATATTGAATTACCCAATTGTTTTAAATACTAATAGTCAATATAAAAGGGGAAACCACAAGTATATGGTTGCAATGTAGTTTTAAATGATATCGATCCCATGAAGAAACCAATGTCAAGCCAAGTTGTGTCATGGAAATAAGGTAAGGAAAGAGGGTGAATCTAATAGTAGATAAGAAACTCCTCGAATGAGAAAAAACCCAATACAGATAATGCACTTATTCAGGTTTTAAATATTATAAAATTTATATACATGCACAAAATGTATAAGGTAACACTTATGAACATCTATTGAATCTATCTATACACATGCAATAAACTTAATATTAATGCTTATGCTTACTATGGTTCACTCTCACATAAATTACTTAGAATATCCCCATGATAAATATCTTATACAAGAAAATCTAGTAGGTAATATTTTGAGAACTCCAACCTTCAAACCCACTTTCTACAAGATTGAACACATGAAAATAAGTACATGTATTAGTGATTATAAGAAAAGAAAATTTTCTTCAATATTTAGTCACAAGATAAACCGATTAACATTTAACTTCATTTAAAACATGGCATATAAAGATAAATAATATAAGAACATAAAGTATAAGCATAGAAAGAGATAAAGATGAGAAGGAATTGCATGTTAATCTAGGAAAGTAGTGACATAAAACTAGCACGGTTGAATTTCAAAGCATAAAACTAACCTAAAAAGATCTCTTAAGCATTACATGATTGATAAAACCCTAGCTAAACATGGTATATACACACCAAGTTTATAAACACTTATAAAATAGACTTAGTATCAAAGATAGAGAATTACTAGTTGATTCTTGCCTTCCCTTTGCTATGGTAGAGTAATCCCTTAAACTAAATCCAATAGAACCCCGTAAGCACTAGCCTCCAAAGTATGACAACCACTATGAATACTCCACACAAACTCAACGGACTTAAACCTCCTTAAAAAGGAAGAACTCGTAAGTTAATAAGTGGTTGCTAGACCACTCGTAGACCAACCCAAAAATAACTATAAGGGCTCTTTCTAAAATAGAATAGGCTTTCAAGAAAATTCATGCAAATTATTTACAAGAGAAACTAATGGATGATCTCAATATAATATGCAAGAAGAGTCAAAACTCTGAAAAGAAGGCTAAGTTGAAGTGAGGAAAACAAGGAGTATAGGGGATCCTTTTATAGGCAAAAGGGGAGGATAAAAATCCTCCTTTTCAATGTAGGATTAGGGAAAACAATAATCCCATAAGGATTGGAATAAGGCCTTGCAACCTCATGCCTGCTACTCATGATAGGCTTGTGAGAAACCTCGCAAGCCAGTGTAGCACTACTATGGGTTGCAGTCCAAGCTGTAGCCCACCATAAAGCCCACAACATAGCACCTTGGGTTATAACTTATATTAAAGCCCATTGTCAAAGTCCATGGGCATGAACTACGAGATATCCCACTACCCTAGGCTATGAGCTTTCTCGTAACACTTCTAAGAAGTGCTATAGGATTTCTTGCAAGGTTATCCAATAACCTTACAAGAAACCTTGTAGACCCTCTCAAGTTTAATGGGCTTATGTAGCTTTTCCCTTTATGGATTTTCCAAATTACCTTGATCCTATTGTCATTGGTGTACTAGTCTAACCATTCAGTGGTCTGACCATTTATAGTTTTGACTTCCTTTTATTCTAGGTATAGACCTCATTCATTTAGTTATTTACTTATTATGGTTAAAGGTAAAATGTGTGTGACTTTGTAGGATCCTGTAGTATTGAGCTGTTGGAATTTTACCTATCCTTAGCTTCCCATCCGGGAACTGATAGGTTCGGTGTTCTAGATCATTATGAAACTTGATTACTGTAGATGATCAAGTGGGATTTCTTATTAAAGGCATATAATCCCCCGATACTTGGAACATTATGTGCTTGTCACTTGACCAAGTTTTGTTGTAGTAACTAATATAATACACTTCTTTCATTATGTTAAGTACTGTCTAATTCATTAAGCTCGAATAAAGTATTAACTTATTTAATAGTCGTAGCTATCCTGAAATTAGTCTTGTTTAAGAAGAACACAACTCCCCTTATATAATGTGATTCACTAGAAACACATTTTATCAATCACATATTCTTATCAAAGGTTTTAAAGTGTTTCTCTTCAACAAGAGGCTCTAAGGTACAACTCCATTTATATAACTATATTAGGAATGATGGATCCCATCTTGACTAATCAACTTACCCATGAATAAGCATTGCTATAACCGAAGTCACTCATATCATCCTAGCAAACGAAAAATGCTTAGGTATAATCCTAAGCATATTAACTTTTGTACAAGGTAACTAATATCTCAGGTTTAAAGATAATTATTTTACTATTATAATAAGATATGACACCAACACATGGATATATTTATTTTTTAATGTATATCTTATAGTGGCCACCAATCTATCTCTTTGAATACATCCATGTGTTACCTCAAGGTACCACATTCAGCTTGTCAGATTAGCTGCTTGGATATAATCTATTCTACTTTGTCTGCTTCATTAATGTCCAATCCCAATGAAACTATAACTAAGGATATTTTGATTTTCCATAATTATACATGTGAGCAGTTCTCAACTCACATAACTCCCACTATGTCCTTGCACTCTCAAGTTAGGGAACAATCATAGACTTTGAACACACACACACACACACACACACACACATATATATATAGATACCACCAATAAAGTAAAAATATATTCGTCGATATAAAACAAAGATGCCTTTTATTAATAATAATAAAATAAAAGGTTCATACATCATGTCTAATTACCTATAGGGCATCCATCATGTCTAACAATATACCACTCATTCTATGATGAAGGTCACCTTGAATTTACTAATGATGTTCATTAGGATCTAATTGCAGCTAGAGAACCCATTCATGAAAGAGTACATTACTACTCGGGCCACTCTATTTATCAATTCATAGATATGGGGCAAGGGGAAGTTTTTCTTTGGGGAAGCTTTTGTTAAAATCATGATATTCCATACAAGCCCTTACTCTTCCATCTTTCTTTACAACAAGTATTACGCAAGTCATGTCGGATACTCTACCACTTTGAGAAACTTTGCTTCGATTTTCTTGACAATCTTGCTGTTTACTTTGTCAACCACTCGGGTCATCATCTTCCTTATTGTGTCAAGTATCCTCACTTATGGAAGCTACTACATTAGCATGCTAAATCATGATTGCATCAAGATCTTTATGTAGACCTCTTTTTATGTAGGAGTGATCTTGTTTTGGTATGCAACCTTCCTTGATGATTGTTTATTGTCCAAATTCCTAGGCGAGAGTGTTTGTTGCCTATCCATTGTTCTTTAATTGGCGCCTGACCTTTTGGAGACTCTTGGCATAATTTTAGTTCTTTTTTACTACTTTTCTTTGTTTTTTGTTGGTTTTTCGGATCTGTCCCAAAGGACAGACCATAACCTGTCCACAGGTACTAGTACTTCTAGGGCCCCTTATTTTATGTTTTTGCCCTAGTTTATTTTTTTTTTCACAGTTTATTACCGTTTAAGGTTCCCACATGACGGGAAATCCATTTTCCCTGATAACTGACCATATTTATGCCATGTTATACTAGAAACAATAAAATTTGCTTATAAATTGAGTCTAAAATTAATTATTTTCCAATAAAAGTGCATAGGGAACCCTAAGGCCTCACTTTTAAATCCATAAACATGAGATTCACCCTAATCTAACTTACGCTATTAATTACATCTTATTTGGTTAACAAACTATACCATGAAGATTATGATATACCTCGTACTAATTTTTGTGGATGCAAGTAGTTTTAGGTTAGATGCATGTTAGGGATTTATTTTCCTTCTGTATTGCAATTGTAAATAAAATGTGTTTGTAGGTTAGAAACCTTCGAGTATCACAATAACCCCATGGTTTTTATTACTATTTTATCCTAAACCCTTAAGTTATAAGCCTTGTATTTATTTTATTTATCGCTTTCATTTCTTTAGTTATCATTTTTTTTATCGCTTTCCTCATGTTGTATGAAGATTAAAAGCCAATACAATAAAAAATGACTAGGAAAAATCAAAATTTCTTAAAGGTTGTTGCTTCTATGTAATATTAACTCAAATAATAATGAATTATGTAACTAATCAGGACCCAAATCTCCTTACTATGGTGCCATTTAGGCTTCACGAATCTAGGCTGTACTGAATTTCCCCGGAAGAGTTGATCTGGATGATGACTACGTAATGTATGTGAGAGGTTTAGGCCTCGAGTCTTCCCAAAACTTTACTTTTCCTTTCTCCCTTCTTTTAAAACCTCCACACCCCATGTCATAGACCGATGCCTCGTGGCCACAGCACGGATTTGAAACGTCGTCCGCTCATAGTTGTGACTCTACTGGGGATTATTCTTATTCTTAAAACTAAAAGTTTAAAAGACTTTATTGAGTACTAAAAACTCATTAAATGAGTTTATCCACCTTTAAAATATTTCATCAAAGCATATGTATTAGATGGATTAGCCTTATGGTTAGAGTGCTAAATTTTCACAGTGAAGCCATAAAAGTATCACTTGTGACCTCCTGGGGTTCTAGGATATCTAGTGTGTAAATCACTTGTTTCTATATCGCATGTACCTCTCTTGTTCATAATTATTTAGGGAGAGGCCTGTAGTGTAGCGTAGTGCAATAAAAGCCTTCTACATGTGTAATGCTTGTGATCGAACACATATGGCATCGTCGCAATAACTTCCCTCAAGGTGCACCAAAACGTATCTACTTTATTTATGAATGTTCACTCCTTGACATCCTCATGGTGTCAAGATGATCCAAGCCTAGATTTAGAAGTCGAACCCTTTATATCCATGAGAGGTACATGGTTGGAAGAATTATATATTGCGTGCATGCTACATGTAATGTGTTTATTCATTTTTTGATCCGTTTATATATGCAAAATAACATCTCACACCATGTCTAGCACACTAACCACATTCTTTTATGCAAACACAAATTTACTTACACATTCATTCTTTCATTAGTGTAAGGTTTTAGATCGCCAATGAAGTATCATGATATCATAAGTAAAACCTAAAACATCATAATATACCACATCGATATTCTCTAGTCATAAAGATGATTGAGGTCATGTCACCTAAGGGAATACATCAACATGTCATATCCTAACATTTATAATGCCCTATAGGCATCCGAAATTCTACCCAACTTTAGTCATACACTTAATTCATTCATTTCACTATATAGATGATTTTAATAAACGTCAACATTAATTCATTCATTTAATGTAAGGGTATAACTCATTGTCTTACCCTAAAATAAAGTTCTCATTTAATCATGATATAAAGATGTCACCATGGTAAGGCTTACTACTCTTTATCCTCTTGTTACAAAGTAACAAGATCATTCCATTTACTCCATTCAAACTCATTCTTTTTTTAGAGACTACATTGATCTCTTGACCTCCATAAGGTAAGAATAGTCATTACATTCGCTTTGTGAGCATTTGAAAAATCTTTTAGGAATCATAAACTCATAAGCATCAACACATGCATAGTATGATTCTTCTTATTTGACATTCAACGTGGGTGCATCCTAAGGAGAGTCTCTTTCTATTATTGCCAAGTGCAATTTAAGAGGATAGTCTGTTCTTTGTTACAAGTGAGAGTTAGTGGCAAGCATCAATCAATCAGTTTGTTTCTCGTAGATTAACCTCATGGTTAATCCAATTGAGGCTAAACAATAGTTGAATTCCTTCAACCCTAACAAAGGGGGAGGTCCTCCACCTAGAAATGGGATAGATCTAAGGCCATATTTACTATGATGCTCACTAGTTCGCAATTCTATCCAGCCCTTCATGCATCTATGAGGGCTATTCTCACCAAGGAGAGAAACTCTGATAAGATTTTCGAATCCAGGTTCAGTCTAATTGATGGGATCCATCCCATCACTAATCAAGGGCCTGATCCTTTTCTACAAGTCAATTAGTTTAATCTAGTAGTCGACTTAGGGTAGTTTAAAAGCTTTCTTCAAGGCCAGGGTTTGGGCTATCAGAGCCATTCAATCAGGAATTCTTATAATGTTTTCCAATACAGTATTCTTAAGAAAGCTATGCTTAACTCTTTTCTACAAAGGGTTCCCGGATTCGTTGTTCACCCTTTGAATGTCATTTTTTTCATGAGCACTCCACTAGTTTATCCAAACTTGGGAACTCAAATGCATTTCCCTCCCCTTTATCCTTTAATGAACATGTCTTCTTCCCAAAGACTCATATCTCGATCTTTGTCTTGTTCTATTCAAGGTACACCCATCTATCGAAGCTCATAACCTAGCTGAGTACCTTTGTGAATCCATTTCAATCATACTATCAACCTCAAAATGATCCTGCGTTCTTGATTTCACCTAGGGGAACATCCTACCCATAACCAACTTACATAAAAAATTATCAAGCTACGATGTGAAATCTAGAAACGGTCAAACAAAGGTAAGGAGAGCTTTTAAAGTCCTACTTTGAAAGGTGGATGACTGTGTAAGTCCCCCTAAGGCTCTCGAAGATGATTGTAAAGCTACTTGATTGAGCGCTTCCATTCTACAAAGTAAGCTTAAAGACTATGAATATCGTAGCTACAATGATGTGCTTATCAAAGCCAAGAAGTTGAAAAAACTATCAAGGTTGAGCAAACCTCCAACCCAAACCATGGAAGGATGGGCTGTGAGAGGGTTACCAAAGGGGAAATATCTACTTCTTTTCGAAAAAGAAAATAAGATATGATCTAAATTGCAAAACCTATTGATGTGAATGTTCCCCGAACTTCAAAAGAAGATAAACCCAGTATCTCCCCTTATATCGTGTCTTTAACTCGACTTTTCGCTAAACTTTGAGAGATTGGGATCATAAAAAACTTGAAGCTATTCACCCAACCAAGTGCTAGTGAATGGTAGAACTTCTACATTTATCATATAGAGGCGGGCCATCACATGAATTATTGTGAAATCATATTTAGGGATATTCAAAAGTTGATTAAAGAAGAGAAGCTTCAGTCTCTTGTTTTGAAGCCAAACACTATCAATAATCCACCTCCCCAGGTCAAGAATAAGGTATCAGCTGAGTATGATCAATCCTTGAATAATGCGAGCAAGATGATTGAGAGCCATAATTATGGCCCCGAACTATGTGATATGAGCTTTAGAAGATGAAGCAAGCTTTGCAAGTGGTCTGCTTGCCCCTAAGTCTCTTGAGGCATGCTTCAATATGGTCAGAATCCCAACCTATAAGGGGAAGGGATCTCTAACATTTAGTGATATTTATTTTGAGGCCATCCTAAGAGTGTAAGGCCTCTTTGACTCAACGTTTGCCATGCTATTTCTGTTATCCTTAAAACGAATGGATTTAGAGTGGTACATGAGTTTGCATAGTGAACTCCGCGCGTGGATTGGTAGGCACTATCCTGTGAATTTTGAATTCAGTTTATCTACGATGAGAGAACTAGAATTAATGCTAATGAACTCCACGCGTGTAGGCAAAGGTACTACGAGTCCTTTAATACCTACTACTAGAGAAGGATGGCTCTTAAGGTGTTACTTCACGTAGTCATGGGTTTTAAAATAAAGTACGACTATTAGATTGAGGGCCTGCTTCCCGCTTACCATAGATTCTTAGAGTTTGATGATTTTGATACCTATGTTGATATCTTCAAGAAGCTCGAAAAGATCAAGCGCATATTTAAAGAGATATCTTAGCAGGTTAATGTAGTGGGGACGGGCCTTCCCTTGAACTTTTTCTTTGATATGCTCCTACAATCTAACTAGAGAGAGAATTTTGTTGCCTATGTGATGAAATCTCGAACGAAGAAAGCAAAGGTAGATAAAGAAGTGGGCATGGTGAGCCTAGGTCGTATCGATATTGATAGTTATGAACTAAAGGAGGTATCCACGTTACATCTGATTATAGATTATCCTTTTCAGTCAACTACGGAGATAAGGGTTCTAGAAGCGGGAGTCTTGTGAGTTACGAGAAGCGGTCGAGTACACCAACACGAGGAAATGAGCAAGCTAAGGCTAAGAAGCCAAGGAGGGATACAGAGCTCAACGATCATCCCCTCCCTATGCAATTTGAAGAAGCAGCTCTCGAGGTTAACCCTCTAGTCAACTAATTAAAGAAAACCTAGGCTACGTTCAACATATGGTAACTGCTCACTCTCTCCAACGCCCATAGAAGAAGCCTTATCAAAAAACATCAAAAAATGGATACAACTTGACTACATCAGTCGTCAAGATGTGTTGTGCTATAGGCCAAGGGTTTCCTGCTAAAGAAAGTCCTAGGGTAATCAACTTCTCCCCAACGATTTTCACAAGAATAATAAGGCCCTTTTCATTAAGGTCTAGATTTTCAAAAAGGTAATTCCATGTGTAATGGTGGATGATTGATCCACCCTTAACCTCTTCCCTCTTAAGGTCCTTCCTCATCTAAGCCTTAATGAGTCTATGCTAGCAAGATCCACCACTATTATTCACGTTTATGATGATACGTAGAGGGGAGTGGTCAGAGTATTTGAGATTGAAGTCATTATGGGAGAAGTTAAAGCTTAGGTTGTTGTGAGCATGGGATTTTGTACCAGCTCGCGCGTTCAATGATGACTGCTTTTCGGGAAATTTATCCTCGAATCACAAAATTTTCGACCATCCGACGATCTTCATATGGGAATCCTCCTCGGACGTTTTAAATTATTTAACTAAAAAAAAAATCACGCGCAGAGGCAGCCTTGCGAATGGCAGCCTCACGCAAAGCTACGTGAGGCAGTCCGCACTCCCCGCGAGGTTCCTAAGGGACCCTCGCGCGGGCTGCCCGCGAAGCTCGTGTGGTACCCTCGCGGGGCTTGCCCGCGAGGGTCCTAGGCGACCCTCACGGGGATTCCCGCAAGGGTCTTTAGCGACTCTCGCGGGGATCCCCGCGAGGATCCTTAGCGACCCTCGCGGGGCCTCCCCGAGAGGGTCCCTAGCGACCCTCGCGGGCCCGCAAGGGTCCCTAGTGACCCTCGCGGGGCCTCCCCGCGAGGGTCCTAGGCGACACTCGCGGGTATTCCCGCGAGGGTCCCTAGCGACCCTCGCGGCCCTCGCGAGGGAGTTTCGCGGGAGGCGACCCGCGAGCCCTCGCGAAGGAGCCTCGCGGGAGACCTCGCGAGGCCTCGCGAGGGAGTCTCGCACACGAGACCCCTCACGTGCGAGGCTCCTTGTTTTGGATTTTTCGAGACTTTTTCATCTATAAATAGTCGGGTCTTTTTCAGTACAAGGGGATGGAAAATTTAGAGAGAAAAATCCTCTCTTTCAGAACAAAAATTGAAAACATTTTTTATTACTTTATTCTAACTTTTTTATCGGATCAAGAAACACTTTCGGGTCTCAAATTTCTTCATCTTTGAAATCAAATTTCTTCATCTTTTCTTCTTAAATCGTTAGATATTTTCGGGTCTAAAACCAATTTAGAACCCGAGTCAGATTATCTTTTGGATAAATAAACACTTTATTTTCCAACAAAACAATCTTTTTTTCAATTAAGTTACATTAAAAATCCAAGAATTAAATGGAGATTTTTGTATTTTTTATATCAACCTTTTCACATTAAATCACCTAAACTACAAAAACAAACGAGGAACGCTCTCGGGGATCTAACGGACACGCCGAAGTGGATTCACGCCAAAAGGGTAAAGCCTCTGAGTTCCTAGAGCTGCTTATTTCGTGTTCCTCCTTTTCTTCTTTTTAATTTTTATTTTTGACCTAGGAATTATTTTTATTCCTTATTATTGTAAATAATGTTGTAATTCTCTTCATCTTTTATTTCTTTTTAATTTTTATGTTAGAATACCCCCACGAAGGGAATAAAATATATACCCGGATAACAGACCTCACCTTTTGCCA
>CATIWQ010165262.1:0-14188 GCA_949673415.1 Euphorbia schlechtendalii | reverse complement strand
CCTCATTTGGACTTACATTTAGTGGAAAGAAAAATCTTCAACGCTCTCCGGATGTGGCTCGTTCATATATTTATAATTAAATAAAAAATAACTTTATTATTGATTAAATTAAAATTTATATTTGTTTGTTTTTAATTTAATATTTAATATTTGATGATAAAACTCAAAATTCTAATTGAATTTTTTGAAAAATAAAAAATATAAACTAAAATATAAATTAAATGGGCATATTTTATTTTTCGTTATTTATTTAAAAATTTAAAAAACTAAAATTAAAAATGAAAATAATAATCTGAAACTAAGCATGTCATTTTCTGTGGAGCGTTAGAAAAGCCCATGTAATAAGTCCCATTATTACTCAGGCCCACAACCCATTATTGAAAATTCAAAGATATGTGATTTAATTAAACTTGAACAAAAGTCTGTAAAGAGGCCCTGAGTAGCTAGCTGGAACATATTATTCTACCGCTGTTTTAAAAAGTCTCCGCCTAGGTGTTATTTTGAGGATCGCCGGTTAGCTACGCCTAGCGTTTAAATTTTATTGATTGACGCCTAAGTCCGCCTAGACCCCGATTAATCCCTGCCTAGGTCCCGATTCATCTTCGATCGCCTGACTAACGCCTAACGTGGCATTTATAATAATATTGGAGAAACACACACACACACACACACATATATATATATATATATATATATATATATATATATATATATATATATATATATATATATATATATATATATATTTACGAGCCATTTAAAAATAAATATAACTTTTAGGTTACTAGTTACTTACAAGTAAATGTCAAACATATAAAGAAAGCATAAAATATCTACGTGTTCCACTATTGTTCTGAGTAATTAAAATAGAAAAATACTTCATTTTTTTTACAGCAACACAGAATTTTTATTGAAAAGAATTGTAATTTCATGGTGTGAAAAATATATTTGTGGTTTTTGATCTTAAAAAAGGTTCTGCGATTAAGTTAGACTCTTAACACATGAAGAATTGAATTTATTACTTAATTCAGGAAACAACTTAGGTGTATTTTTTGCCGATAAAACAAATATTTTTTTACGAAGATAAAGAAAATATTTGTTGAAAATTTCAAGTTGGATATAGGATAAAGTTAAGCTATATGGGCATAAAATCTTGATACAAATATTTTCTGTAGATCTACATTGCAATTTACTTTAATCGTTTTAATATATTGTGTATATATTCAAGTGAATAAACAATATTCGCAAGTTTTATTCATATTCTACAACTAGTAATATTTATTGCATTTATTTTCCACGTTGAAGAGCTCGTTCATCAATATAAAAATCTAAGAGCAATAAATCAGTTTAATATTTTGATCAATCTCATTATTCTGTATAAAGTATAGTCAAAGTGCAAAGTGAATGTTTTGTAGGCGTTGTTGACGGGTATTTGTGCTATGTGCTGTCCCATTAAGGTTAAATAGTTCGATACAAGGATAAAATGAACTATAAAAGTTTTAGGTAAAATGAAATCAAATACAGTAGTAAACGATAAGCAGACACCAATTTCAATAGTTTATAACAAAATATTATTAAATCCAATGATTTCTATAAATAACCATCATTTTGCATTAACCACACGAAGATAAAAAGGAAATTTTGAAGATGGGAATAATAGTGCTCACCTAAAAAAATTTCAGGTACTACCTTAATACAGTGATCATCACTTTCAAAAAATTCACCAATATGAAATTTATGGTTCGACAACAATCCACCAAAATGCCCCCAATTTTTTCAAAAAAATCCTGGTTAGGTTGGGCCTGAAATGAACTAACAAGATCAATTCAAAGCCCATTCATTAAAGTTGTGTATTTTTGTTTGTGTACTTTTTGCTATTTGACAAATGTAAACAAAAAACAATATGAAAAAAATATAATCTAATAGTATTGCATTTCCGAATCCATATAATTTAAAAATGATTTTATTGTTTTCTTGGCAAAGTGAACGATAATTTTTTTACAATCACCGGATACGAATAAATTATATGATAATTTGTAAAGTTAAAGTGATGATAATTTTTGACAGAAATAAAATCATCATTACCAATTATTATAGAATGTTTAAAATAAAATTAGAAAAATATTTGAACTGTATAGAAATTCAAACCTTATCCATTATTTAATTTGCTATAACCAAAATGCAATAACAATTAATGATTAACATGCTACAAAAGAAGATGTCAACATCAAATAACAATAAAATATAGTAGCTAGCAACAAACATGTAAAGTAAAGCCAACTACCTATCAAACATTGGACTTCTCATTCTACGTTAGTTTATGTTTCAACTACCATTCCTCTCCTCTTTATCTCCCATTCTTCCCCTTCTTTAATTAATTTTCTAATTTCCAATTTCTTCTATTTATATCCTTTTTCTTCATCTCACCGGATAGTCCACACATCTGAAGCCTCCTTTAATTTAAATTATTCCCTTTGTCTTAAATTAATGGCTGACTCTCACTACTCATCTACTCACGATCGCTCTCTTCACTCAACAGGTATTTTTATTTTTTTCACTTAATTTTTTATTTTTGTGTGTTTTCTTTCTAATTTTGGACTCTTAGCAGAGGAATCCAGTGAAGATGGTTCAAAGCTGGAATTCTCAGAAGATGAAGAAACTCTTATTACAAGGATGTTCAATCTTGTTGGTCAGAGGTGAGTTTTGCTTTATTATTTAATTAACTAAACTGTAATTGAATTGTTAATGAAAAATTGAATATTTAATGTAGATGGAATCTGATAGCAGGGAGAATCCCAGGAAGAACAGCTGAGGAAATAGAGAAATACTGGACTTCAAGATACTCTGCAACTCAGTAACTATATATAAAACATTAGGTTAGGTTTGGTTTGGTTTAAGGTTGTAAGAACTTGAAAGAAATATAGCATCGTGGGACTTATTTGTCTTTGACAAGCGTCGAAATCGTCAAAAATAATATAAAACCCGTTCTACTAAAACAATGTATATTTTCGATAGCGATAAGTGGGATCGTCTCTTCAGCGACTTATGAAATCAACCTTTTTTGATTAAACAACCAGTAAAATTGCAATGAAAAATAAAAATCGGGGGTTTGAAGTTGAATCGAGAAATTGATAATTAACAAAATTGGTAAATTAAAAATTGTAAAGAATGGAAATTCAGTTGGAAATAGTCTTCCGACAATGCTTTCAGCTTTATATCAACCGATCATGGGCACAAAACATAAATTTCTTGAACCAGTCAGTCAGTTTAATCATGATAGCACGATTAATAAAATCTCTTCCAAATATGAGAATGATAGTAGATAGCTAAATCATTTACTCTCAATTTCGAAATGCACTTGCAGATAGCTGACAATGTTTAATTTCAAAAAGGCTTTACGAGCAAGAACCAACTTTAATTCAAAACTTTATGATAGCACAAAGAGAAGTATTAATCCAAATCCAACCACGAAACTTTTAGAAGAATTCGTTTGTTACAATTTTTAATTATATTATGATAGCATAAACACAACAGAATAACAATATGTTCATCTTTTCGATAAACAACAATTAGTCGGATTGAAGAAATCAAAAGTAAAACAATAAAAGATGTTACCGGTTTTGATTCGAAAATTGATTTCAAGAGAACTATTAAGAGACAAGCCTCACGATTAATAAGTGAAGAAAACGAAGAAGAAATTGTTATTAAAAATAAATTAAGTAGAAGATAGTCAAGGGTCTTTTAATACTGAAATTCTATGCCTATTTATCCTAAAATAATTGGGAAATAAATCTCTTAATCAAACTCAAAAACTAAATAAGAAAATTGAGTCTTTCTAAATAACTAAAAGGAAAAGATAAAATAGAAACTTAGTATTAATGTAAATCTAATATGAAAGTCTTTATCATTAACTTGGAAGCATCAGTCTTTAATTCCAATTTTGCTCCAAAAACACGAAATAATCATATCTGATTGTCATTCCTTAGCCTGGACTCCAGGGTAACTTCCAGAACAGTTCCAAAATGCTTCAAAACACCTTACTTTTCCTCATTTGTGCTCAAATCAGTCTCAACACGTGTTTATCTCCTAAATAAGCACAATTTCATCATAAATTAATAGCATACCATTCAAATGCTCAATCAAAATAATACTAAACTGCGTATAGTATGCGTGTTATCAAATTCCCCCACACTTGCTTTTTGCTTGTCCTCAAGCAAACATAAAAAATCAGGAGAGAAATAAATTCAAACCAAGCAAAGATTTCATTCACTTTCCCAAAACATGACTTCTTTCACTAAAATTTTTGATAGAATTCATTTTTAAGCTCTAAACACCCAACTAATTAATTTCCTTAAGAAAGTATTTCACCTAGCTCGGAACTCGATATTTTTCAATAGTTAAAAGCCAAAATAATTCCAACCTTATTATATGTTTCGCTCGGTGGGATCCCTAGACGCATATTTTTTTGATTTTTCTTCATTTTTTTTCTTTTTCACATTTCTATTATTTTACTTTTTTTTTGCTTCTTTATTTACGAAAATAAAAATCTTATGGAAGAGACGGTACCCGGTTGCTAGCCGAGCACGGCTCTTCCTTCTAGCCATCCTATGGGAAAGTCATCACCCGGTTGCTAGCCGAGCAATGCTTTCCCTTCTAAAACAAAAATGAAAACAAAACCTATGAAAGAGTCATTACCCGGTTCTAGCCGAGCAATGCCTTTTCTTTTAGACTCAAAGCGGAAAACAAAACCACCAAATTAACACATGTATGGAAGGAAATGTATTTTAAACCGATCAACAAATTGAGTACAAAATCGAGACTTTACTAGGTAACTTTTAGATTTTAATTGATTCGGTAGATCATTTCTTAAATCGGCTTTCCATGTCAAAATTTTAGTTAGTTGAATCAATTCAGGTACTAGTTCATGTTTATCTATCCTTGGTATTCTTTTCCCAAAATTTCAACATGTCTTTGATAAAGAAAAAAAATTTCAAATTTCACTTGAAGACAATAAAATGCAATACCCTCCCCCACACTTTAACAATAAAAGCTCTCGTTTATGTACCCGAAAGAAAAATTAAATAAAAAAGAAAAAAGAAAGGTACAACCTGATGGTGGAGGAGAGAAAGTTTATCATGGATTTATGAAGAAAATGAGTGTTGAAGCTCATTCTAGACCTGCACAATTGAAACTTTTTCATAAGATAAAAATAAGAGGTTGAAGACAATTGATCAAATTCTTTCTAAGCCCTAAAAACTAATAACTAAATCAAAACTAAAAAAAATAAAATAATAAACTAAAATTAATAAAAAGCAAAATAAAAAAAATTTGGGATGCCTCCCAAAAAGCGTTTTTGTTTAATGTCGTTTAGCTCGACACATCTTTCGTTCAATCGGGATCCCATGCTATTATTTCTGAACCAATTTCTTCGATGCCCAACCCTTTAACAGTTTCCTTCAACTCATTAGTTAACAAAAGGTAAGAGAAATTAACGTCATCAAACAAAATTATCCCCAAAAACATAAGCAATGAATCATTTAAAATATTATTCACCATAACAAAGGCAACAAGGAATGGATAATTTATCTCAATACTTTGAAATATTTTCTTTAACTCTTTATCTTCCATTTCTTTCTTGGTTTTTGACAATCTTTCTTGAAAAGGGATTTGGTGGGCTTTTATTTCTGTAATTTTTAAATTTGACATCTTGTTACCATTAATGTTCATCTCCTTATCTAAATCAGTTGTTAAATTCAAATCCAAGTTATCACGTCTACTTACCCTGGACTCCAGGTTAACAACTTCATTTTCAGATTTATCATCGATAAATTCCTTCTCATTTTGAATAGTTATTGAACATGCATTTTGTTTGAGTCAAATTCAGTTTGAGATGAAATCTTACCTTGGCTTTCCAACTTACCTTGATTTATATTAGAAAATGCTTTTGGTTGATACTTCTCTCCATAAAGTAGGGGACACATAGCAAACATGTGCCCAATAATCCCGTAAAATTCAAAATAAACCACAAGTGGTGCTCTTAAAGCTCTCATCATCTCTTCGAGGGTCATGGCTGGGGTGCTCTCTCGATCAAACACGGTCATCAAAAAAACAAAACTAATTAGTATTAGTTCCCGGCAACGGTGCCAAAATTTGATGAGCGTCGAAATCGCTAAAAATAAAATAAAACTCGTTCCACTAAAATAATGTATATTTGCTATAGCGGTAAGTGGGATCATCTCCTCAGGGACTTATGAAATCAACCTTCTTTGATTAAACAAATAGTAAAATTGCAACGAAAAATAAAAATCGGGGGTTTGAAGTTGAATCGAGAAATTGATAATTAACAAAATTGGTAAATTAAAAATTGAAAAGAATGGAAATTCAGTTGGAAATAATCTTTCGATTAAGGAATGCTTTCAGCTTTATATCAATCGATCACGGGCACAAAACATAAATTTCTTGAATCAGTCAGTCGGTTTAATCATGATAGCATGATTAATAAAATCACTTCCAAATATGAGAATGATAGTAGATAGCAAAATCATTTACTCTCAATTTCGAAACACACTTGCAGATAGCTGATAAGGTTTAATTTCAAAACAGTTTTACGCGCAAGAACCAACTTTAATTCAAAACTTTATGATAGTACAAAGAGAAGCATTAATTCAAATCCAACCACGAAACTTTTAGAAGAATTTGTTTGTTACAATTTTCTATTATATCATGATAGCATAAACACAATAGAATAACAATATGTTCATCGTTTCGATAAATAACAATTGACCGGATTGAAGAAATCAAAAGGAAAACAATAAAAGATGTTACCGGTTTTGATTTGAAAACTGATTTCAAGAGAAAGATTAAGAAACAAGCCTCACGATTAATAATTAGCCTCAAGTAATTCTCTTAGTCGAAAGAACGATAAATTTAGCTACGCATAATTGAAGAAAACGAAGAAGAAACTGTTATTAAAAATAAATTAAGTAGAAGATAGTCAAGGGTCTTTTAATACTGAAATTTTATGCCTATTTATCCTAAAATAATTGGGAAATAAATCTCCTAATCAAACTCAAAAACTAAATAAGAAAATTGAGTCTTTCTAAATAACTAAAAGGAAAAGATAAAATAGGAACATAGAATTAATGTAAATCTAATTTGGAAGTTTTTGTCATCAACTTGGAAACATCAGTCTTTAATTCCAATTTTGCTCTAAAAACCGGAAATAATCATATCTGATAGTCATTCCTTAGCCTGGACTCCAGGGTAACTTCCAGAACAGCTCCAAAATGCTTCAAAATGCCTTACTTTTCCTCATTTGTGCTCAAATAAGTCTCAACACATCTTTATCTCCTAAATAAGCACAATTTCACCATAAATTAATAGTATATTATTCAAATGCTCAATCAAAATAATACTAAAATGCGTAGTGTATGAGTGTTATCAGTCTTGTTCCTATCATCATTCTACAATTAATTAATGGTTTGATTATAGTAATTTCAATAGGTAGTGTGATGAAATGAAATATCAACTATCAAGCAACCTTTTGTATAAATTGAACACAATGTTGTTGATTATGTGTCATGGGTCAAATGTTGTTATTCATTGTTTCATGAAACAAAAGGGGGTTTGGCATTATTTGCTGTCCGTAATTTTTGGAAGATGTAAAATTTAAACAATTGATAAAAACTTCAAATTAAGTCCTAGGCAAATTTGACCAAACCAAGCAAAAGCGCCAAGAACAAGAGAAAAACAGAACATAGTTGTGTAAATGGTGAGATCAATTGGTTCTTTTTCCTAACGACTGAAACACCTAAAAATCTATGCAGAAAAATGAACATAAAATAAATTTGAAACATGACAATACGAAACCAAGATTTCAGACTAGTTTCGTTGTGTTTTACCTGTTGAGGAAAGTCAAGCTAAAACTTTAGCCAATGCAGCACATTGTAAAGCAAGCTGTACTACACCACACACGAACAGCTCTCATCTAACAAAATTGACACATCATCAATTGTTAGTTACAGCTGATGAAGGTTGCAGCATTATAGTTAGAAGTTAGCATACTATAGCTACGGTAGAAGTAGTATAAAAGCTGTACATACACTATAGTTTTCTGTATCAACTTTTACGTTCTTTTTCCACATTATTCAATCAAAGATAAAGCGTTCAAGTTTTTGTTCATGTTATCAGAGCTATGGCAAGAAAGAAGCAAAGAAATCCAGTTTCAAATGGAGATCCTTACAGAGATGAGGTAGATCCAGAACTGAGTGAATCAGATCGTGAAGATTTAAGGAAAGGATAGGAGAATCCAAGGTAGATTCTTATCAATTTTCAACTAAAAGATAGTTCAAATTATCTTTCATGGAGGAATTCAATAACAAGATCTTTAACAGCAAAAGACAAACTCCAATATGTGAATGGAGATCAAGATGAGCCAGAGGAAGGAACAACAAGTTACAGAAAATGGAAGAGGTACGATTGCTTGGTAACCTCTTGGATTTTAAATTCGATGACTAAAGATTTGGCAGAATCATTCACCTATGTGACTTCTTCAAGAGAATTATGGAAGGCGCTAGATCACAGATTTTGTGAAAGTAATGGTCCCATGCTATTCAAGATCAAAAGAGACATAAATCTACTGGAGCAAGCGGATCTCACTGTAATCCAATATTTCAATAAAATCAGGAGAATGTGGGATGAATTGCTAGTGCTAAGGCCAATGCTAGGATGTAGATGTGGAGCCTCAAGAATTTGTGAATGTAATGCTTTCAAAAGAATTGTTGAGCAAGAAGAAGAAGACAAGTTAATCCAGTTCTTGATGGGACTGAATTCAACTTATGATCATGTGAAGGATCAGATATTGTTAATGGATAATTTGCCAAGTCTTGACAAAGCCTACTCCATGATTTCAAGAATAGAAAATCAAAACGAAGTATCAACAGAGAAGACACTTGATATGGTAAATTGTTAATCTGCAGCAACAAACTATACTGCAAATTATTCAAGAATGCAGTAAAAGGTGTTTGATTTATCGAGGGGGTGGATTGATAAGAGCAAACTTCATTGTGATCATTGTAATGGTGATAGGTACACAAGGGAGACTTGTTTCAAATTGGTGGGGTATCCTGAGTGATGGGGTGAAAGAAGGAAGCAAAAAGGTAAAAATTTATCTGTCTCTAACACTCATGCTAATCACAGTTCTGTAGTTGAAGTCAGGCAGCAGGAAAGAGATAAAGACAGTCTTGACCAACAAACAATGAATCAGATGGTGCATGAAATGTACAACAGAATGGTTAAAGGGAAAGAAGTGATGCTTGAATCTCCAATCCACCAAGCAACAGATTTCACTGCTTTTGCTGGATTTTCTGGTAAGAATCTAAACATTCAATACACATGGATAGTGGATAGTGGTGCGAGTGCACACATGTGTTTTCAAAAGGAGTTATTTTCACAGTTAAGTAGTGATAGAAAGAACCATTTTATCCATTTGCTCGATGGAAGTACAAAAATGATTTCGCATGTTGGAAATGTCAAACTAGCAGAAGGAGTAATGTTGTTTCAAACATTATATGTATCTAGTTTTAAGTTAAATCTTTTATTAGTGGGCCAGTTATCCAAAGATAATGACATTGGAGTGATTTTCTGTAATACACATTGTATTCTACAGGACCAGAAGACTATGGAGGTTAAGGCAGTGGCTTGGCTTGTGGATGGATTATATCTGTTGGATCAAACTTCTTTTACACAACAAGTTTTGGAGAGTTTTCAGTTTTGCAATTCAATAAGAAGTGTTACAGTTTGTAATGAACAAATTAGTGAGTCATGGCATTTGAAATTAGGCCATGCATCTATGGATTGTCTGTGTCATATTACTGATATCAAGATTGATTGTAATACTTTTCAATGTGAAAATTGTGTTAAAGCCAAGCAATGCAGATTTGCTTTTCATAAAAGTACTATTACAACTGATCACAGATTGCAAATGATCCATGTAGATGTGTGGGGGCCATACAAGCAACACACTCTTACTGGGGCATAGTATTTCTTAACACTAGTAGATGATTACACAAGAGTAACTTGGTTATACTTGCTCAAGAAGAAAAGTGATGTGGCAGCAGCATTAGAAAATTTTCTAAATTTAGTGCAGACACAGTATTCTGCAACAGTACAAATTGTAAGAAGTGATAATGGAGGGGAGTTCATACGTAAAAAATGCTCACAATTGTTCCACAGGAGGGGAATTATCCACCACAAGACATGTAGCTACACACCACAACAAAATGGGGTAGTAGAACGAAAGCACAGAGATCTATTAGAAGTCACTAAAGCCTTGCTACTCACTGCAGAATTGCCAAATAAATTTTGGGGGGAAGCAGTCTTACTTGCCATAAGTATAATCAATGTTCTGCTAACAAAATTGTTAAACTAGCAAAGTCCATATGCAAAGTTCCACAACAAATCACCTGATTATAGCAAATTTCAAGTTTTTGGTTCACTCTACTTTTATAAGGATAAGCTCACAGCAAGGTCACATAGAGGAATCTTCATGGGGTTTTCACCAGGGTAAAAAGGCTACAAGATCTATGACATGGGAGCAGAGAAACTTGTAACCTCTAGAGATGTTGTTTTCCACAACAGTTTTCCTTATAAAACTGTATATGTTAAGGAAAATGCAGAGATAGCAGAAAACATGCCCACATAAAATACAAGGAGGTCAGTAAGGGAAAGGCAACAACTAGTGTGGATGAAGGATTACGTAGCAAATACATCTATGAATGAACACTTTGGTTTTTTTAAGCAAAATCACACAAGAAAAGGAGCCATCATTATACAGGAAGCAGCAAAAGATTCAAAGTGGGTCAAGGTAATGCAATAGGAGTTACAAGCTTTGGAGGCAAATGACACTTGGCAACTATGTCAGTTGCCACCAAACAAAAGGGCTCTTTCCAGTAAGTGGGTATATAGAATAAAATTTCTACCAAATGGGGAGGTGGAAAGATATAAAGCAAGGTTGGTGGCATAGGGGTATAACCAAGTTTTTGGAATTGATTACTATGATTCCTTTAGCCCAGTAGCAAAAACAACAACAGTCAGGATGTTTTTTGCTATAGGTGCAGCTAAACAATGGGAAGTACATTAAATCGATGTCAATAATGCTTATTTACATGGGCATATCGAAGAGGATATCTATTTACTACCACCTGCAGGTTATGAGAAAGCTGGAAAAGGGCAGGTTTGCAAACTTGTAAAATCCTTGTATGGATTAAAACAAGCTGGAAGGCAGTGGCACAAAGAAATATCTGACCAGTTGATGAGGTATGGATTTGTAAGATCACAGTGTGATCACTGTCTGTTCATTAAGCAATGTGGAAAGGACTTGCTGACTTTGTTGATTTATGTTGATGACATTCTACTTATGAGTACAAATGTTGAATTAGTGATAGAAGTAAAAAATCATCTAGATACCTTATTTATTATTAAGGATCTAGGTTTGGCAAAGTATTTCCTTGGGGTTGAAGTTCAACAAAGTAAAGAAGGCACATCTCTGTCATAAGTGAAATACATTACAGATATGATTAGAGATGCAGGGTTACAGAATTGTTAAAGTGCAACTAGCCCATTTGAACTTAGTAACAAACTGTCAACAGTGGAAAATTAATGTGTGATGCTGAACCTTACAGAAGGTTAGTTGGGAGGTTATTATACCTGAATTTTACCAGGCCAGATATTTCTTACTGCACTCAACAACTGGGTCAGTATATGCAACAACCTAGTGAAATACACATGCAGGCAGCAATGAGAGTGCTAAGGTATTTGAAAGGGACTATAAACCACGGATTATTCTACAAGGCTGGGGGCTCATTAAAGCTCCATGGATTCTGTGATTCACATTGGGGAGGGTGCAAAATCACCAGGAAATCTTTGATTGGGTTTTGCATCTTCTTAGGTGATTCTTTAATTTCTTGGAAAACTAAGAAACAAGCAACAGTTAGTAGATCTTCAAGTGAGGCAGAATACAAGAGCCTGGCACACACTTCATGTGAGGTAAGATGGCTAACTTATCTCATGAAGGATTTAGCTGTTGAAGTTCAGTTACCCATACAGTTACAGTGCGATAGTCAATCTGCTATTGCTATAGCAAAGAATCCAATCCTACATGATAAAATGAAGCATGTAGAACTGGATATTCATTTCGTGAGAGACATGATTGCAGAAGGGTTCATTGCCACACCCTACATCTCAACACATCTACAAGTTGCAGATCTATTAACCAAGCCTAAAAGTTTCAGCAATATGGCACCTTTCCTTCAGAAGATGTCACTCATACCATACATAGAAGTTTCAGCTAGAGGGGGGAATGTTGAGGAAAGTCAAGCTAAAACTTCAGCTAATGCAGTACATTGCAAAGTAACCTGCACTACACCACAAACGAACAACTCTCATCTAACATAATTGACACATCATCAATTGTTAGTTACAGCTGATGCAACTTGCAGCAATACAATTAGAAGTTAGCTTGCTATAGCTACGGTAGAAGTAGTATAAAAGCTGTACATACACTATAGTTTTTTGTATCAACTTTTACATTCTTTTTCCACATTATTCAATCAAAGATAAAGCATTCAAGCTTTTGTTCATTACCAAGTTACTTTTTTAAAACCATGATTTTCAATTTTTCCTATAACCATCATAGTTAATTTGTATATAAACAAGTTATACAATTCCAAGATAACAATATGAAGGATCAAAATGTGTTAATCAAATTCAAATTACGTAGTTTATATAAAATGTTTACAAGTCCAACTTATTAAAATAATATTTTGAAAAGCAATAATATACATACTCTTTGTTGTTTATCAAACATGACTATATATACATGAAACATATGATGCATAAATTATGTTTTAAAATATATGAGATAATAATTTGATTTATCAAATATAAAAGATGCTATTATTATTTCATAAAAATAACCATTTATTTACAACTTTATAAACTATGGAAATACAATCATATAACATTAAAATGAATATGTTTTATACGATAAGAACGCATTTTCGCAATTTAAAAAAACTATTATATAGTTGTATTCCATCTCAATTATGAATAATAAATGGTATGTATTTACATAATACTATATGGACATACATTAAGGATTAAATATCATTTTGGACTCGTACTATAACTCAAATGTCATTTTGATATCTAATCTATCGAAATTATTTATTTGGTGTTTGACCTATACAACTTTTGCGTACTTGGTATCCAACATATTGAATTTTAAAACGATAACTTAACGAATCATTGAGTATCAGCAATTTTATACATGATAAATGAAACATAATCATTCTCTAAATGAACAATATAATTATTTCAAGTTTTTGTGTTGTAAGATAAATATTTTATGTACTAAAATTAAATAGATCATGCATCAAATAGACATATAATGAATACATTAAGTACCAAATAAAAAAATATATCTGACATCAAATAAACACTTTCAATAAATCATGCATCAAAAGTACATTTGACTTATATAACATGATTAAAAAAAGATATATAATCTGGTTAAATAACAGTTCAAAGCCCAGTTAGGTTTGAGCCTGAATGGACTAGCAGATCAATTCAAAGCCCATTCATTAAAATTGTGTATTTTTGTTTTTGTACTTTTTGCTATTTGACAAGCCTAAACAAAAACAATATGACATAAGAATAATTTAATTGTGTAACATTTTCAAATCTTAAATGACTTTATTTTTTTTTATTGACAAAGTAAACATAACTTTTTCTACAATCATTGAGATATATCTAATGATTGTTTAGATCAAAGTGACGATAACCTTTTACAGCAACAAAGTCATCATTATTACTAATAAAATATTCAGAATAAAATTAGGAAAACAGTTATACATGATTTAAGCATAAACATAATTTTCAACCTTATCCATTATTTAATTTGCTATAAGCAAAACGCAATAAAAATTAATGATTAACATGCTACAAAAGAAGTTGTCAACATCAAATAACGATAAAATATAAAACACAGGAACAGCTAGCAACAAACATGGAAGGTAAAGCCTTAGCCAAATTCCTATTGGTTTTCTCATTCTGCGTTAGTTTGAGTTTCTACTACCATTCCTCTCTTCTCTTTATCTCCTATTCTTCCCCTTCTTTATTAATTTTCTAA
>CATIWQ010165217.1:0-12517 GCA_949673415.1 Euphorbia schlechtendalii | reverse complement strand
CTTAAATGGACCCAAATAAAGAGAAGGAAAAATCATAAATACTAATAAAGACAATAAATTCTATTTAAATCTTTTTTCCCTAATTTCATGCTACTTCCCATAATACTACTTTTTTTTCTTACCTGTTCATTAATCCCAATTCAGTGTATTTTCCTAATTTATTTTAAAACATAAGATTAATAAAAAAGACTATATATATATATATAATTGCCGTCGTACTAGACACTCGGATCCGTGTCCGACACTTGTAAACGAGTCCATGTAACATAGGTATCTCTCTCTCTATGGAAAATTTAATGTCCACTTTTTTTTTGTTGAATTAATGTCTGCATATTTTCCAGATGATTCTTATGTTGTAAGCTGTATGGGAATGAAATATCATCTAACACTTTCTGCCTGCAATTTGTTTGATGTTGAAGGTGTATACGTGCAAGAGTGAATCTGTTCTTTCAGAGTATATTCCTTTTTCCACTATGACATTTAAAACTTATAAGCATGACGAAATCCCTCATGAGATTTAAGCAGAACTAGCAGGTCGATTGAAGGCATCATTAAAAGAGGTGTGTCATTCTGTTGTTTTTAACAAAAAATGTAAATTTGATAGGCTCAAAAATTGTACTGACATAATACATGTATATATATTCATAACTTTCTAATGTGAGAGACAACTGAAGCAATTGGATCTCATTGACACAACAATGAAAGCTGGCACATCTCCATTCTGTTTTAATGTATTGTTTGGATAAGTTAGGCGTCTGGTTGGCTTTGATGGTGTTTATATTGTCTCTTCCATAATTTCTAATTAAATGAATTTGAAGTTTGCAATTCTGTTTTCAAGTTCAATGGCTCTAACAGGCTGTAGAAATCTTAGCACACCATGAATATGAATACTCCTTCCTTTCATCAGAGCGATTGAGCATCAATGGCAACAACATCATTAAACAGTTTGGGTCTGCTGTTTCTGTTTGTCTCATCAATTACATTACAAGTGGTATTTCTTTCTAACTTGGCGTGAATGATTTGTAATGAAACGTAATCTAACATATATTTTTCTTGCTTCTTAGCTACAAATATTTTAGGTCCGAATTGGTCTATTGGTGATGATCCTAGAGTGGAACAAGAAACAGGCCTACTGAGTGAAAAAGTTGCCAGCCTTTTCGATTCACTTCTTCAGAGGTTGGTTTATGTCCACCTAATGAATGTTTTGATTCAGTTTATTTTTTTGGTGCAGAGATGGCAACATTAGATGCATCGTTTTTGTTGAAAGAATAATCACGGCCATAGCCCTCGAGTCCCTTCTGAATGAGCTGCTTCCAAGATATAATCATTGGAAGGCTAAATATGTAGCGGGGAACAGTTGGCGTTTGCTAAACCAATCGAGGAAAACACAACACGAGATCATGCAGGACTTCCATAAACCAATCCAGGAAAACACAACACGAGATCGTGCAGGACTTCCGTATGCATCGCGCTACTTGTATTCCCGGTTTGTTTTTGAAAACTTAAAAGATGGGAAGTTTATCAGGTGAACATACTCATTTCAACATCAATTCTTGAGGAAGGCTTAGACGTTCAAAATTGCAACTTGGTAGTCAGGTTTGACCCTTCAAAAACTGTTTCTAGTTTCATACAATCCAGAGGTCGTGCCAGGATGAAGAATTCCGACTACATATTGATGGTCAAGGAGTAAGCATTTCCACTCGTAAATTTCAGCAATCTAAAGCAATGACCGCTTTTTATTCGCCATTGTATATCAAATACTAAACAGTTTCTCTTCAATTGCAGCGGGGATCAATCTGCAATTTCAAAACTAGAGAACTTTATTGCAAGTGGAGAGATCATGCGAAAAGAGTCGTTAAGTCACGCTTCTGTTCCTTGTTTGCCACCAGAGTGTGAATTGGATGATGACTATTACTGTGTTCAAAGCACTGGCGCTATTGTCAATCTTGCTTCAAGTGTTAATTTGATAAACTTCTATTGCTCCTGTTTACCATCTGACGGGTTAGTAAAAAATTCTTCCAATGTAAATATTCGGGTTGAATTTGCAATATTTTGAGTTTGTACTTTTACTATTTTTGTTTCGTATTAGGTACTTCAAGCCTTATCCAAGGTGTGTTGAGGACAAGGAAAACAATATATGCACTCTGCTTCTTCCAAAGAGCTGTCCTATCCAAACCATTCGTGTAGAAGGACCTTCTAGAAACCTTAAGCAGAAGGTATGCCTTGAAGCATGCAAACAGCTCCATCAACCCACAATTTGGTTCCTGATACAGTTGTCGAAGAAGCTATTGCTGAAGAATTCGGTGAGTGTACGCAATTTTTGTTTTGGTTTTTCTGGTTGATACAAGTTTCTTATTTCGGAAATTGTTGGACAGGGAATGTACCGTTTGACGATCGACAACCCATATTCTTTCCACCTGAGTTGGTCAATCGAAATTCAAATGAGTCAAGAACGACTTACTATTGCTATTTGATAGAATTAGATCAGAAATCCGATTCTGACATTCTTGTCCATAATGTTGTGCTTGTCACTAGCACTGAGTGGGATTCAGATGTTTCATCACTCGGTTTTGACTTGGAATTTGATGGAGGATCACTGATGGTGAAACTAAAGTCTATTGGAAAAATCGAACTAAAACCGGATATGGTTACTAGCTTATTTTCAAATTTACCTAAAATGTGTTATTTCCTAAATGAATTCATTTTACTTTTTTTTCTGACAGTTTGAATTATGTAGGAAGTTTGTCCTCATCATTTTCAAAGTTCTCAAGGAACATAATATAAAAAATTTGAACCAAATTCTAAAGAGTACATTGCCAAATAAATTTCCTGAGAGAGGATATTTTTTGCTTCCATACGCAAAGGGAGATTATATTGACTGGAAATGTGTGAGATCTATTCTATTTTCACATGAAAATACAAGGCAGGGGGATCACAACATATGTCCTCTATGCGGCAATGTGCTTACTATACATACTGAAAGCGGCTTGCTGTGTAAATGCGTGCTGCAAAATTCTCTAGTAAGCACTCCACACAATAGAAAAATCTATTGCATCAGAGGTATATTTAACGATTTGGATGGAAGGTCGCTTCTCAAATTGAAGAATGGAACTCACAAAACATACAAGGATTACTATAAACATCAGTATGTATCTTAGGTTCACCGCTCTTTTATTACATTGTGATTTATATTTTGCTTATGATTTGCCAAATATAACATGAAATTGCAGATATGGTATCGCTCTGCGTTTTGATCGAGAACTGCTTCTGAATGGAAGACAAATGTTTCCTCTGAAGAATCACCTTTGCAAAATCAGAACAAGAAAGCAGAAAGGTCCGAGTTTCCTACTTTTTGTATTCAAATGTATTTTTCCTGAACTCACATTCCAAAATTCTGGCTTTGATCCACTGCAGATTCTCAAAAGCGTATGTCCAACTGCCTCCGGAACTATGTCGCATTATATCTATCACCACTTTCTATACTTTTTCGTTTCTTCCGTCAATCATGCATCGACTCGAGTCTATGCTTGTTGCTGTGAACTTGAAGAAAATGCTGATGGATCATAGCATTCAATTTGCTGCTATTCCAACCACCAAGGTACTCGTCTTACTTCACCTGCTGCTATGATGAACTTGTGCTAATGATAATTGATATTCTCAGATTTTGGAAGCAATTGCGACAAAGAAGTGTGGAGAGAAGTTCAGTATGGAATCATTGGAGACGCTCGGAGATTCCTTTCTGAAATATGCTACTTGTCAACAACTATTTAAAACCTTCCAAAATCAACACGAGGGTCTTCTCATTATTAAGAAGGATTAGCTCCTTAGCAATGTCGCACTTTCCACGCTCGGATGCCAACGCAAACTTCCCGTGATCTTTTCTAGTTCTTATGATGCATTTCACAGTTTATGGCTGCAATTGAATTGCTTGATTACATTTTTCATTTTAAAAAAATTGCAACATCTTCTCTAATTGCAGGGGTTTATTCGGAACGAGTGCTTTGAGCCAAAGAACTGGAAAATTCATTAGTTCTGGATTGCACTCATTGGATGAGGAAATTTTAACCGAATCAAGAAAAATTTATGCAAGTTGTAAAAAAAGAAAAATTAAGCAAAAGACTGTTGCTGATGCTGTCGAAGCATTAATCGGGGCTTATGTGAGCTCAGGAGGTGAAAAAGCTGGGTTGATATTTATGAACTGGATTGGCATGAAGGTCGAGTTTCTCAGTATACCCTGTGAACGACACCACCATGTGCAAACCAAGAAGCTTATTAATGTTCGACGTGTAGAATCATTGTTGAACTACTCTTTTAAAGACCCGTCTTTGTTGTTGGAGGCATTGACCCATGGCTCTTATATGCTTGCTGAAATTCCCGCATGCTATCAGGTAAATTTCGGTTTCTTATCGTACTACTCTATTAAACTTTTATGCATGTTTTTTGCGAGTTCAGTCAACTATTGTATTGTAGCGACTCGAATTTCTCGGAGACTCGGTGCTAGACTACGTGATCACAGTTTACCTGTACGAGAAGAATCCGGGGCTGGCTATCACCGGGACTTTTGACAGACCTCAGATCAGCATCGGTAAAAAACGACTGCTACGCTCTTTGTGCTCTTCGGAAAGGGTTGCATAAGCATATTCTTCACGCTTCCCAAAAGCTTCAGAAGGAGATTGAATCCTCATATGAAGATTTGAAAAAAACATTCTTCGTCTTCAAGTTTCAGTTGAGATTCAGAAATTTCCTTATTGTGACCGAAAATGTTGAAAGAAACATATGATATGCTTCTGCTACGTTATTGACTTCGTATCCTTGTAGGTACTGGGAGATGTAACAGAGTCGCTTGCCGGAGCTATTTTTGTTGACTCGGGATACAACAAAGAGGTTGTTTTCGAGAGCATAAGGCCAATTTTGGAGCCTCTGATTACTCCAGAGACCCTCAAGCTTCATCCAGCGAGAGAGCTAACCGAGTTATGCCAAAAGCATCACTTCGACAGGAAAAAAACAGTTGTGTCCCATGACAACGGGGTGAGTTGCGTGACGGTTGAAGTTGAAGCATATGGAAATGTGTATAAACACACATCGGGAGCTGCAGATAAGAAAACAGCTAAGAAAATAGCTTCAAAGGAGGTTTTAAATGCACTGAAAGATAGCAATCTTCGGACGAACAAAAGACTCTGTTTTGCAAATCCAATCTGAATCTGCGTGTTTTAACTTGCAACGGTTTATAATATGCCTGTTAGTACCACCCTTTCAAGGGAATTTGTATATGAATTAAATATTTTGTGATTATATGTTCAAAATTAACTTAATCTTCTACACAAAAATGTATTTAGACATGTTTTCTTCTGGATAATTTTAAGACTTAACAAAAGTAAAGTTTTGGATACTGTGATATGGTATTTTTATCTAGTTGGACCTGTATGTTACTTATTTAGTCGAGGTGCCATATATGCAATTAACCAAATAAATACTCTCTTTGGTCTTTTAAGTGTGTTTTAGAGCTTTTGGTCAAAATTAATATAATATATAACTGTCTTGCAGATCGAACTCTGACCAAGCTTTTACTGAGCAGAACAAAGGGATAAAGTAATGATGACATTATGTAATTAACAAAGGGATTAAGCTCTATCGAGTCGAACTCTGACCAAGCCGAATCTCGAACTATTTGCGAGCCACTGGGCTCGTTAACACCCCTTTCTGACATTCGATCTACATTACTTCCTTTTCAGCTCTAACAAATCTGCCATTACTCTCTTTCTTCTCTTTGGTTTTTATATTCCACCGCTGCCCTTCTTAGACCCATTTCTTCGGTAAATTAGCAGATGATAGTAGACAGACTCCTGGACATGTGTCTTGATATTTATAAGAATACATTAACTATATTGAATATGATGGATTGTCTCTCAGACAAATTTGGTATTAAGAAGGGATACATCTGTTGGCCAGGGACACTATCCGTCTTGCATTTCGTACAAGCGAGAACCCCTCTGAAACACAAGGCTTTCCTTTTAATCATCCATCACACGGACCTGCTCATCAGCCACTTCTTTTACACCCTTTTTTTGTTTACTACAACCGTCTTTATAACTGGTTTTTTGGCTGTTTCGCATTCATCTTCTACTTCATATCATGTATTCTGAATTTCTGGAGAGGAGGTAAGTTTAACCAAATCCTTTTTACTCTTTTTGTGGATTTCATTTTGTGAAGTTGTGTTTTTTTGTATAGAGAAATCATGGATGTAGATTGGAATTCAGAAACTAGTGTTGGTACCCTCCCATTCGCAAGATGGTAATGTTCTTTTGAGTAAAGATTAAAACTTTACACTTCATGGTGTGAATTATTCTAGTGTATCTCTTTTCCTGTACTAAGATGTGCTAAAGTTGGTTCCTTTTTTTTTTATTTTGTTTGATGCAATCTACACGAAGGGTCTTCCCATTATCAGGTAGGAGAAGCTTTTTAGTAATGCCACCCTTTGACTTCAAACTTCGGTTAATCTTTTTACAACATGTAAATATAGGAATAAGGGCAGTTAGATGGGCATTGATGATTGCTTTAATCATGAAATGAATCAGTGGAATCTGAAATTCCAGAGTAGCCTTTCTCTTAGATATTTCAATCAAATTGCAGGGTTTTATTAAGAATTGGATAATTCCGCGCTCCTCATTAAATGAGGTAATGTTGACTGGTTCAAGAAAAATACATGCAAGTGGAGAAAGGAAGTTGAAACATAAGACTGTTACTGTTTCTGAACTGGATGGATATAGAGGTCGGGGTTTCAAAATATACCCTATGAACGACAATTCCAAGTGGAAATCGAGCAGCTAAATTATGCTTGCAGAGAGAATGGCAGGCGTTGCGTGACGGTAGAGGTGTAAATGGTGTTGTTTATAGTAAGACATCTGAAAATGATGATAAGAAATCAGCTAAAAAAATTAACTTGTTGATGGAATTGAAGAGGAGCATGAATGCAGATTATGAACAACTTCATGGTTGTCTCGCCCAAGCAAACCCTGATTAATTGGTTCAGAGTCGATGAACAGAAATCGTTTGTATTATTTTCCGGATTTTTCAGTGTTTGATTGCCATGAAAAATAAATTAATGGAAAAGAACATTTGACATCCTCCACTTCTACCACCATTAATTTCACCACTACCACCAACACCCCACTCTTTTTACCACCACCACCTCCACTCCACCACTACCACCACCTTCATCTCGTCACCACCAATGCCACCACCTCCCGTTCTTGCTACCACCACACCACCATCATTAATATCACGCCTCCTCCACCACTTCCTCCTCCATCCCATCACCACCTTCTCTACCTCACCCTTGCTAGCACCATCACCTCCTCCTCCACTCCACCATCATCACCACAACTATTATCACCACCTCTTCGACCCATACATCACCATTATTACCATCACTTCCTTCATGCCTCCATTACTACCTCAGCAACCCCACTTTTGCTACCACTACCATCACCACTTCCTCCATCCTACTCTCACCACCACCACCACCACCACCACTTCCTCCACCCGTTTTCGCTACCACCACCACCTCCTTCACCCAGATCTCGCTACCACATCATCTACCTCACCACCACCATCACTTACTTCTTCCATCACACCACCACCATTTCCTCCACTTCGCTAACGCCATCACCACCACCACACGATTACTACATCCACCCTTAGTTTATTCAATTATCACACCACCCCACCACAACCACCACCATGTCGCTACCAACACTACTACCACAATTATCTCTATTACCGTCACCACCGCATATTGTATATTTCGCATATTTTACAATATAGATATATAAATTAAAATATGATATTGTATATCTAGATTTGTGATTGAAAATATTTTCTAGATAAGTAAACAAACATCAAAAAAATTTTACAGTGATGTAGTCAAATACAGGAAATATCTAGTTTTCCTGCACAATATTTTGGCTTGCATAAAATTTTCCCTTGCACAATATTTTCCTGCAAACAAACAGGGCCTAATTATGTTTTTTTTTAGAAATATAGATTTTTAAAGAGGTTGATTTTCAAACCTATGATCTCTTATGAGCTGCTTATTTTGTTCTACTATTCTCAAAATATCAATGAATGACAATATGAGCAAAACATTTTATACATGAAAAATATGGAATAGAGATAAATTAAAAAAAACATTTTCACACTAAAAATGGCATCCCCAAACTCGGATTTTGACGATTCATTTTATGTTGGATTCGTCATATTTTGCTGACTATTGCTTAGAAATAATAAATTAAATTTTTACATTGAGAAAACATATTTGACTGATATTTGGTAAATGCATCTTTAGAATAACAGTTATATAATATGACAATGAGAACTATTCAAACGTGGTTACATAAAATTACAAAAAAACTAGGGAAAAATCCAAAATTCAAGGACTAAAACATAATTGAAAGATATATACGAGGACTAAAACAAAATATATCAATAGAAGTTGGATGTTTGGGCATGCAAGAATTCTATTCAAACAATTAAATGTGCGTGGCTGTTTAAAGTTCTCACACACAAAAATTAAGATGCATTTACGGAAACAAAGAACAACGACGTTGCTTTTTCTGCAAGAAAAAAAATAAAATAAAAGCACGTGAAAAAATTTAGTCCTTAATTAATGGCCCGGTATGGCTTGCCACAAACGTGATGACCACGTCTCCATCCCAAGTGAGTGATCTACTTCTACCGAGTGACAGGATAATTCAGCAAAATTTTCGTTAACGGAAAAAGTGTTAGGTCATCTCTCATTCTTATTCAAATGGCAAGGATCTAAATTTTAAATGAACTCTATCTCTTATCACAAGTGATGCTTCCCAAGTAGAAGTGAACCATTAATGATAGATGTTGACTCCATCATTAATTGGGTTCATCTAACTCTTATATGTACCTCCATTACATGCTAGAGGTAAACAATTTTTACTCACTAAATACATTATTATTCTTTGTCTACTTTCTTAAATACGTCGCTAACTTAACCATCTAATAGACTACATCAGTCATACAGCTAACTCCCCTTAGACACCTTGTTTTGCAAGTTTTGACCACCACACAAGGAGGACAACTCAACATCAACATTCTGAGAACATAGGCGCGTGAGGAATACTTTCTCACATCAATCTTTCAATAATTTGTTTCCAATACATCTACCAATGAATTGCTTCCAGATAAAATGTGTTAATTTAGTGATATTATCGAGTTATCTTGCAGCTCGTGATTCATGGAAAGAAAATTTTTGAAAATGTTGATGGGACCGGTTTCCGAAGTGTAATATTGATGTCTGAGTTTAATTAGAAATTTCTAAATTCAACCGTGGTATAGTTGTCAATAAAATGCCCTCCATTTGAGAATAACAACTATTTAAAGGTTGTTTGTGCATAGCAAGGTTATATAAAAAAATACTTATTTATCCGTATCATTTTTGTTAATTTGAAATTTGCTTTAATATTTTATTCTTAATGTGCATTAAATAAAGATAAAATAAATAAAATATTTAAAAAATGCATTGGAATTAGAAAATGATACTTATTTAAAATATTTTGCAAGGTCTTGAAGGTACATTTATTATTAAATTGAGGGAGTATTTTATTTGTTTTGCGTGATCTACCAACTTTTACAGTTAATTAATCTCAAAAAGAAATATAATAAAATCAGACTGTAAAGGCAAGGTAAGTGGGGATTTGAATCCTGTGAAACCCGTTAAATTTGGTGCCAGCAGCAGAAGTGTAAGCTCCCATGTTGTAAAACACTAACAGATCATCAACTTGCATCTCCGGCAATTTGCACTCCTTCACCACAATATCCAACGAATCACATGTCGGTCCGAAAATGGTGGAGCTTCTAACGACTGAATCTGCATCCTCATTGTTGTTACGTGGCTTGAATGGCTTGAACATCATAGTCGAACGATCAAATGCCGATGTGTTGAATGACCCATATATCCCATCATCTATCCAGTACTGAATCTGGTCCTCTCTCACTCTTTTCCCTATCACATTTGTCACCATTGTGAACGCCGTTTCTACGAAGAATCTCCCCGGCTCCGCTATCACTTTTAGCGGTTTTTGATCCGCGAATAACTCCTCTATCGACTCGTTCACCGTCTTTGCTATGTCCACGAATAACGGGTTCGCCTTGAACCCACCTCCTATGTTGAGAACATGCATTGCCGGCATTTTGAGCTGAGATGCGGCCTCGAACACGAACTTGGCAGCAACGATGGCTCTGCGGTAAATGTCTGCTTCGGATGCTTTGGAACCCACGTGGAACGACACTCCCACCACTTTCATGTCAAGCTTACGAGCATGTTCGAGTAGAGGGACGATTTCGTCAGGTTTAGCACCGAACTTGGTTCCAAACGAGCGCCACGAAGTGCTGTCATTTGGAACCTTGATCCGGAGTAGCAACTCCGATGTCGGGTGCCATTTCTTGATCTTGTCAATCTCTTCTTTCGAATCAAAGGTTGTCAAGTTCACTCCCACTTTCCCCGCGTACTTGATATTGGAAACCTGTTAGATCATTGTAGTAAGCTTTTAAACTGAAAAAAGCATGCAGTTTAAAAAATGTATAAACCTGTTTGATGGGATTTGCGTAAACAATCCTATCAGAAGTGACACCAAGAGCAAGGATGGTATCAATTTCGGGCTGGCTGGCGCAGTCGAAGCCGGCTCCGAGTGTGGCTAGAGCCGCCAAAAGGGCAGGCTCGTAGTTACACTTGACAGCGTAAAAAGGAGTGACGCTGGGCAGGCATTGTTTCCAGGTTTCCATGAGTGTAACAACACCTCCTAAATCAAGAATGTAGAAAGGCTGAGGGTCTTGTTGATTTTCAGAAATGGACCTGATCATCGTGTTCAAGCAACTTTCTCCACAAATCTTAACAATCTCTTGGCCTTTCAACTTTCTAGCTTCAGATACAACTTTGTGGCTCATTGGGTTGCTTACATCATTTATGTCAATCAAATTGAAACCCATTTCCACGACTATTTGTTTGTCAGAGATAGATAGATAGAGAAGAACGATTTGGTCTGCTTCTCCATCGCCCAGTATCCTCTATATATACAAAGTATAACCTCTGTTAATGCATATGTTTGAGATCGGGAAAAAAATATTCATTTACCGGATTATTAATTTATCGAATAAAATATTCATCAATTGATAAATAAATATTTATTATTTTAGAGAATATTTTTTATTAAGTGTCATAAGAAAGAAAAAAATATCTTGAATTATGTTAAAAATTTTATTTCCGGAATATATTAAAATATGTTGTATATCTTTCAATTGATGAGAAAACATTATCTTGGAGTTTGCTTTTTAATTATCTAGCATTTTTCTTTTATAACTAACATAAAACCTATACATGTTCTATTTGACAAACTATTTGGTATAACATAAATAAAATATTTCAAAAGTTGTATTGTTCTTAAAAAAAATTAAGGATGAGATTACCTTAGATTTTGGTGGAAAGGAAAAATAATCAATTATAAATTCATTTTTAAAAATATAGTTATTGATATTCTATATATATATATATATATATATATATATATATATATATATATATATATATATATATATTAATTTTCATATTTTTTGGATTTTTAATGTTTTATATTTAATTATTATCCAAGACATTAAACCGGAATATTACATTGAAATAACTGGACCAAATCAAAACTGAACAAATATCTATTCAACTATTGCTTTATTTGACCCCACATATAGTCAGACAATATTCACAGTGGTAAAGATAACTATGCATCAATAAAACGTGATACATAATAAGTATAAAAAACAAAAATAAGTATTATTATGCATAGTACAATAATCCCTTGTGGCCGTGGCCCCGGCCCCGGCCCCTACGTACCCACCAAAATCAAACCTCCTAAACGTGATGTATAATCACCCCTTGCGAATTTACTTTTGAACCCCTTCCAAAAGAACATCTTACTAATGGAATCCCATGATACTAGTTGGATTTGATGGAAACTAATGCATCAATTTTAGTTCTCCAAATTTTTTCAATATGATATTTGAGTTTGCTTTCCAACAATAAGTTATTGGTTAAAAACTCAGCCAGAGAAATAGGGAACCTTCACTAATTCAAGTTACTTAAGTGTTAAGAAAAACAATATCCTCACATTAAGGAATGATTATAGTCAGATACAACCAATTACAGCTCAACCAAACATTACTAAGTGATTACAGCTCAAGCAACACTACTACCACTTTATTAATATTATTGTAATACAAATCATGTAGTATAAGAAGCAGTGTAATATCAGTGAAAATACACAAGAAAAAGAATAACTTTTCTATTAATTCTAAGGCCATCTTCTTTACATTAAGTAATCATATTAAGTATCCACATCTTTGGGACACATTTTTAATTTCCTGAACTGTTTTGTTGATACCCAAATATGACCCTTCGGTGTATTGGGAGAACAAACAAATTTGATAAAAAAATCTTGTA